>JARHVA010006174.1:447500-752500 GCA_037957365.1 Torreya grandis
TCATACATATATGATTCACTAGTTCTTTTTGAGTGCTTGTAGATTCTAGATAGGACTCCAGTCCAATACACTGACCTGGACTAGCTATCATCTATCAATTTAGGGCATTTACATTGATATAGGTTTATAAACTACTACATCTACCCCCTCATGGGCATATTCTACATAGTTATTACTACCAAGTTTTATCTTTACATACTATAATTCTAGTTATATATTGATTTATATTGATATTGATCATTGTTATTCATTGCTCAAATTTTTTATCGACTATCACTAGTTAACTTCAGTATATATGTACTTTATCATATACATAGATTTTTATTACATAGTTATACATGATTTCATTTCTAGTTCCTAGATTAGACTTGATTTTATTACTATTCTTCTTAAATATTTGAGGGCATTTGAATACGACAATGTTCCTTAGCTTCTACACCCTTTTCTATTTGTATACCTTGGAGATGTGCTCATGTCCCATGTGTGTGCTCTTTCATTATTCTATCTGTAGACATTTTAAGCATGTCCTTCTCTATGGATCTATGCCAAATTATTTTTTGTTTGCATATGTGGACATTTGAACATGTCCTTGTATGTTTTCATTGTCAAATTTAGATATATGTGCCCATGTCCCTTGTATTTTGTCCCCTTAGCCTACTTTTTACATGCCTCATGTGATTGTATGCATTCTTATTTTGTATGATTCTACACCATGACACTTGTATTTTATTATTACACACACACACACACACACACACACACACACACACACACACACACACACACACACACACACAAGTTTTTTATGCCATGAAGGACCTCATGTATCTACCTATCCTACTTAGGATCCTTGATGGAAATCATGCCCAATTCCCATATTTAGTTACTCAAATTTTAATATTTTTATATATTGGTTACATATATCTTGACACCCTTATCTAATTCTACATTACAATATACATCTTACATATCCTACTATTTCTTAAATACATTTAATTCTAATGTTATGTTTGTACATTATATTAGAATATCTTTTCTAGATAACACATTTTATAAAGTTACTTCTTTAGAGGTTAGTTCTTCCATAGATTTCACAACTAACCTCAAAAGAGGGGGAATTTTTAGGGTTTCTCATAGAGATTAGGATCCTATTTTTATTTTCACAGATACATTTCAGTGCACAAGCTCAGTTACAAAGATCAAACTTAGGGCAAACTTGAAATATATAAAAGGTTCATCAATCGGTCCAAACCACATAAAGATCAAACCAAATAGACATTAGTTCTTAGATTAGAACATTACCATGATAGGGAATTACTATCCACTATAGGGTTTTGTTGTCTAGTAGCCCCAACTTTAGGATAATCTAGTTCATTCAGACCAGTACACTAGGTACAATACAAATTTACATAGATACAGTCATAGGTTTGGTAGTTATGTTTAGATTCAGCTTAGATTCAGTCATTTTAATCCAAATTCATACTAGTTATTCAATTTTTTTGGAATCATAAATGGCATGATCAATAATACATTTAAATCAGTACATATATTCAACTATTACATACTTTATTTAGATTCAATATACTTAGATACTAAATTAGGGGCATGTATACAACACATAGTTTCCATATACTTAGCTTTAGACAAGTTGATCATATAAAATGACAAAATCCATGTCATTATCTATGATGTATACACTTTCTATCACATTCTAGATTGTCACCATATTCATGCCTTACTCCATATATTATAGTTGGCATTCCCAAGTAGCCAAAAGCTACCTAATATACCTAAGTGATCATAGAGCTAAATACATATTTAGATTACTCAGATACTTTTAGCATTCTATGTAGTATAGTTATAGATGCATCTACTTCACACTAGGAGAAATGATGAATTCATGGCCTGATTGAGTTCATAAGCCACCTACATGAGAGGGTTAAACACACATACCATCTTATCCAAGCTATTCATAGAGATTAGGATCCACCAAATAGGGGTGGGTAATGATGGAGTCAAAAATAGATTGAGATTTTGAGCCACCCATATGAGTATTGAGTAAGATATCATCTAAGTTCAATATATTTAATGGTATGATCACTATGCACTTTCACACATGCAAGTTATCACTAGGTTCATGTATTGGTTTGTATACCCAACAAGGTGTATTCATTATTTCCCTCTCTCTTTACTTAGTTATTTAATTTCATCATAGTATTTTTATTTTTATTATCTCACTAGTAAGGATTGATTTTTGCATGTTTCATTAAAGGGCATTGATTTGGATCATGTTTCACATATCGAGACCTAGATTCTCATATTTAAACTTAGCTATGTGGGCTTCACTTCCAAGGTAAGTCTAGGTACATTTATTTTTTATTGATATTCATCATTTCACTTTGTTTCATTACTATCATATATGGGTGGCAAATGTTAATGCTTAAAAGTGGTAATTGGATGCTAAGAGTGTCTCTTGAGTCATCTTATCCCTAGGCTTGCCATAGACCTATTCTAGAGCCTTAGACTTACATTTACATCCATTTAACAAACCTTGATCACTACAGCTAGTCAAGACACAATCCTTAAACTATCACCTCTAACCCCAATCAAACTTTCCTATAATTTTACCAAAAGGACATTAGCACCACATTTGGGACACTATAACCACATGACACTAGTGTCCCCAACTAGGTTCTATTGTCCTTAAGCCTAAATCTTCCTAATGGATAATTTTTTAGATGTGTGCCCCTCCTAAGTTTGTCCCAATCTCATTTTATTATTAGCATAAGCAATAAAAACTTATATATATTAATTATAATCCACATTTATTCACTAGATGGAAAATAGATGCAAAATCTATTCAAACCTAAGACAAAGTATGCAAAATCAAGGTATACTATCCCTATTCTATCCTAATTTCTACATATTATTACCTACTACAACCCTAAGTCTAGTTTTCAAGAATTCAAAGGCTCAAGCCCATTCATGGCATCTAAGGACACTCTCATTCTAGCATTCACTTACACATACATCAAGCACTAGGTGTGAGAACTACATCAAACTTGATCCCTCTTTGGAGTATTGGCATGTAGGAAACTATATACATAGTGGGGTGTTGAGGATATCCATTCCATCCTACTAACACACACTCAAATCTTTCTCATATCACACATGCAAAAAAAACTAGGGTTTACACATCAAATTAAGATTTATAGGTACAATACATAGCTATAGGCTTCAGTTTTAGAGGAATAGAACACATAGAAATAGGCATAGGTTATCCCTAAAAATAGTCACAATTATACAAAGAGGAGATTAGTTCCCCATCTTGGACACTACACAAATATGGTGTTACTATCCAGACTAGGCACTACTATCTAGTGAATAGATGAATATCAAAACCCTACTTCCAACACTCAGAATTGGTCATATCTTAAGTTTAAGAATATAGATCATCTGAAACAATCTATTTTCAACTAAGTCCATATTTATCCCTATTTATTGTTATAATTAGAAAGTAAATAAAGGTCAAGATCATTTACAAATTAGTATGTTAATTATTGTAATTTACTTAACTGATTTAGACATCTTAACCTTTTAACCAAACATAGGTAGTTGCTCTTGTAAACCCTAAAAGGTTAAATCATATAGATGTACTTTTATTATTTTTTCCCTTAATGTATATAACCATGTATTTTTAAATATCACCTTTATCAAGAGATCAAATTAATAATAGTTCCTTATTAAAAATATCTTGGAATAATCTAGTCATGGTAGAATGTAAATTAGAAGAATACGTGTTTATAGTGGTTTGTGTATGTATGAGCTAGGATTACCTAAAAATATCCTCTTTCTCTCATTGGACAATTAATCAAATAAGGTAACCAAATATATCCTATGATACTTGGATGATTGGGTAAGTACCAAATGAAATATGTAGATATAGCAGAGGATTAATTTCAATGTAAATGTCAAGAGAGAAGGGATCAAAAGACTAAGCATATGAAAAAGGATGAAACTCTCACTATACCTAAAAAAATTAGATAGTTATAAACTATGGATCTAAATCAAATGGCTATATAAGGTATAAACTAGACTAAATGATGGGTTAAAATTGTTGAAAATGGTTAAGGTGTAATGGTCAACCAAATGAGGTCTATACAACCTAAAGTTATTTATGGAAATTCTAACCAATCACGTGGCTACACTAGCTTATTTAATATTAAAAATGGATAAACAAGGATACATATACATTCATTTACAAAGTAACAAGCAATATCTAATCTACTGAGTAAATTAAGGAAAGGGTGTAATGATAGAAATACCTACCTTTGGGTGGACCCATTGACACTTAAATCTCCCCTTAGATCAAGTAGATATTTGAAAGAGAATGTTGTAGGTTTAAAATCTCATATAGTTGGATGAATATCTATATATCCTTATCTAGAAACTCCCAATGACTCCTATTGAGGTTAAATGACAGTACAAGACAAGACTCCTTGAGATAAGGTTATAAGAAACTAATTCTCCCAATAATTATTTATGAATTTTTTTGAGTGATATAAGAGTGAATGAATGGTATGTGATATTATATGAATGAAATTTGACCCCTATATAGTGTTCCAATACCAAAAACCAATCCTAGACTCTAATCTAATGGTATCAACCTAAATGATATAATTGGAAGATATCAACTAATACAAAAAGATATTAGCCTAAAAATATAATATAAATGTCATAAACCATGTTAATAACTAAATCAGTATAGATAATATAGTATCAGGGTGAAGGCACAAAATAAACTATATCATCTACATCAATACCATAGGCTATAAGGAAACTATTAAATCTATAAAGGAGCCAAACATAAGAGATAAATGGTTAGACAGTTTATAGGAGGTGAATCTTATAGTAATAATGGTGTAATTAGGATAGAATAGAAACATCCATCACAAATCACCATGTGTCTTTACCACCCCATTCCCCATGCACCCTTTAATGCATGCACTCAAGTATACCAATACATCAATAATATATTAAAAGAGAAAGTATCATTAATATGAAAGTGAAAAATATTATATGTATACATATTCCCCACTAGAATTTCATCACATGTAATAATAATGTAACAAATGATGCTTTTTTGGAAAATACACATAGAAATGATAGAAATAATACCTTAAAATAAATGTTTATATAAAAATAATTAAAATTAATATATGCTTATCTTGACTTACTATTTTCACTAAATGACTACATAAAAATAACATAGTATTGATCATGGATTATGTATTAACTTCATTTAAAAAACCCTAGATACACAAGGCTAAATATGGATACAATCAAGGTGCATAAATGCATGATAGTCAAATAAATGGATAAACATGAAAATTTGGCAAGTTATGATTGCTACTATTAGGTTAGAACCAAAAATCCAAGAAAGTAGATTAAAAACAAAGTAAAATTGTTAAGTTAAAATTCCAAGGCTAATTAGGATTGAAAAACCTAAAAATACAACCAAGGTAAGATAAGTAGCAATCCAAATCAAACAGAGAAAGTATCATTAATATGAAAGTGTGAAAATATTATATGTATACATATTCCCCACTAGAATTTCATCACATGTAATAATAATGTAAAAAATGATGCTTTTTTGGAAAATACAAATATAAATGATAGAAATAATACCTTAAAATAAATGTTTATATACAAATAATTAAAAGTAATATATGTTTATCTTGACTTACTATTTTCACAAAATGACTACATAAAAATAACATAGTATTGATCATGGATTATGTATTAACTACATTTAAAATACCCTAGATACACAAGGCTAAATATAGATACAATCAAGGTGCATAAATGCATGATAGTCAAATAAATGGATAACCATGAAAATTTGGCAAGTTATGATTACTACTATTAGGTTAGAACCAAAAATTCAAGAAAGTAGATAAAAAACAAAGTAAAATTGGTAAGTTAAAATTCCAAGGCTAATTAGGATTGAAAAACCTAAAAATACAACCAAGGTAAGATAAGTAGCAATCCAAATCAAACAAGGGATGCATTAAACTGATTTATAACAACATAAAAATGTAAGAGGATTAACAAACCATACTCAAAAAAGTTTTAAAATTTGAAAGAGAGAAACAAGGCTATATATCCCAAAAAAAGGAAAATAAAAGACTACAAGTCCCATATATAAATAAGATAAATCCTATAAATATAATGTAATAATCAAGAGAGCCTATCACAACTCGTCAAATATGCAACTTCTATGCTAAATATGGGAAAAAAGAACTACCATATTGCTATCACGTATAAAAGATATGGAGAATAAGAAGTCCAAAACATGGAAAGGTTTAAAATCAAACTAGACTATCAAGGGGGAAATATGTAAGGATAGAAAAAAGGCTATCACCAAGGTAAAAACATGATTTTTTTTCCAAAAACAAGAAACTCAAATCAAGTTCTCAAGACTAAAAATTGCAACATCAATGGCTCTATACAACCATACCTAAAAATGTAATGTTAGGATAACTATTGAAGTATAATATAATGCTATGAAGGTTGACATACATGAAAATTAGAGAGGATCTTACCTTACAACAACATGTTCCTCACTCCTTAGGACCTATTACAAATTTGTCAACCTACTTTCATGATTGGGTACTTATGTGAGAAGATAGGTGACACTATAAATGTAAGAGGATAAAATGATATAATTAGATATCATACCTCATTATATTGTCCTACCACACCCCAATGGACCTTTTCTCTATCATAAGGCCAACTATGGAGTTTAATGTTCAACTAGAATATGATATGTACCAAACAAAAATCACATATTTTAGTGTGGTTTGAATTTTTAAGCTATGATTTTATTTTTGTTTATGATATGGATTTTAACTATTTTAGATTTTTCTATTTTCCTTCTCCATCTAGATTTGGACAAAAAAACATGGGTGATAAAGATGACTATCATAAGTGAGCATACACTTAATAACTAAAGAGGATAACCTAAATATCATGGTGTCTAAAGACTCCTAGCTTTACACATTATAAGAGTGAAATATTTAAACTTACCCTAGTGAGATCAAAATGAAATGAAAATTAGGGAAGGATGAAAATTATTATAGAACAATTGGGTTTCCCTAATCACAAAAAATGTGTAAAGGAAGATGGTAAAATTATAGGTAGGTATGATATATTATCATAATAATATAGTATAAATGTGGATGAGGCTATGAATATAAACTTCTATATTATTGCCAAAAGAGAATATGAATGATTCTAAATGAGTAAAAAAATTACACTCAACCATTGACTTATCTTTATAGGAAGACATCTAGCCAATCATGGGACAAAAAAATTTTTATGGCATATAATTAACAATTATGGGAATTTTGAGGAGGAACTATATTATTCCCCATGTATTACCATGAAACTCAGAAATTGAAAATCTAAGAGGTGTAAGTAATATATAATAATGATAGTAAAGACCCAAAAGGTATGTTTAATGAAAGCAATGAATTCTTATAAAAATGATGGATGCTTGTGATGAATTCCTATTTGTATTCCCTAGGTGCTACAATGCAATCAAAAAACTAGAAACCTAACAGGTGTAAAATAGACAAAATACATAAGAACCAAAAATGGGTACTAGGGATAATGTGAAAGGGAAGGACCCAAAGGTGTGTATATAGAAGAATGTTAAACTATAAGAAAAGAGTTAAAGTAATAGCTATAATAAATTTTGGATCAATATAATAATAAAACTAATGATAAACATGCAATTAAAATGTACATAAATGTTAAAACACAAAATAAAACTATGAAGAACATAACTTAAGTAAAATAATTATTCAAAGATTAAGCATTAGTCAGCTATTTAAAAATATATACTTCATTTGTTTTCAATTATGTACTAGTTCCAAGGATTTATTTAATTAAATAAGTCATCCACCAATATTTGGCATACTTTTCTTCTTCTTTTTGGTGTAATCCAATTTTAGCTCTAGGTCTCCAACATCAAAATTATGGGTTTTGAATTTATTGTTATGTTATTTATCTATGCAAGTTTTATACTGATAATTATGCTATTAAGCATTCATAATTTTATTTCAAATTATATATAAGGAATGAAGACATGATTCATTAATATCTTAATTGGGGATGATTTTGTGAATAAATATGCACAAGGAGAGTAACTCTAATTCTAGTGGTAAGACAAATTTAGAGCCATAAAGTAAGAAAAGTGATTTTCCCTATGGTAGTATGGATTCTAATATGATAAGACTAAAGTGAGAGGCATATATTTATATTCCAATATAATCTATAATCCATAATAATATTTTGTAGTATATTATTGATGATTTTATTGGTAGCTTCTACTTGGCCATTGGATTAAGGGTGATAGGGTGTCAAAAATTTATGTGGAATTTTGATTTTTTACATAACTGCTTCATGTATTTGTTTTTAAAAATACAACCATTATAATATATAATGGTTTGAGGATTACCAAAATGACATATGATTCAATTAAGTAATAATTTTGATATATTTATGTTAGTGACATTAAAAAGGGTCATAGCTTCTACCACTTGGTAAATTATTCTATGGTGGTAATTATGAAAACACAACCATCTTGTGACTGATGTAATAATTTTGCAATGAGATATAATCCCTCCATATAGAATGGCCAAGGTGATTCAAGTGTCTGAATCTCATCTTGAGTTAGAGAGGATAAGGTCATCATGGAGTTAGTAAGGATGAAACTTATTTACAAATGTGATAATGTGTTTTTAAAATAGGCTATTGTTATCCCATCTATAAGAATTTGTGGGATATATCATTCATTTTAATAACCACCATAAAACCCCCATGTGATTTGTAAATAAGAGAATGCAATTATTATTGATTTACATAATGGAGTAAGGTACCCTCAACAATATGATAATATAAAATTTATTTCCAAGGACATACTTAAAATCTTGCTTATGAATTCTAGTCTTTCTAAGAGAGTGAGCCTCAAGAGGATAAGTATGATGTTAAATGAATTAGATGATATATTATAGCACACTATTTATCGAGTGGTGACCAATTTGATGTGGAAAATGAGAGAATCATATCTATTTGTTGAATTATATGGATATTTTCTCAAGTATACAAGAATTTAAAAGTCATGTAGTGCCTAATGATGATGAAAAAGAGAATTTGAGGAAGTGAGAGATTTGACAATAGATTTTTCCCTCTTAGAATGAATTTAATTTTGAAAGATGTAAACTCCTTAGAAAGAGTAGAAGTGAGCTAATGTTAAATGATTATGTTTTCACTTTTATATTTATATGTACCATTGATTTGATGGCATCTAAGTTTTGAATATCCTAAGGCATTTAAATAATGGATATATAAATATATGGATAATTTCATCCTAAGGACATATTTATACATGTTAATAGTGACTTCAAAGTTTAATAAAAAATCTAAAAGAATCATTTTTTGATAAGGGCTAGCTAAAACACATCCTTCCCCTACATCATGAAGTCACTTGGCTCCATATAAGTGGAGTGTCCAAGTTTCTTCATGTAGGTTGGTGGTAACTTCAAGTAGTTCTTCTATAATAACTTTGGTAGATTTTTTAGGCTTAGAGACTATGATTTATATCTCTTCAAGGTCCTTATCTCAAAATTAGCTATGAAAATTTTGAAGTAGTCTTTGATATAGATATCTTTGTCAATACCTTAAATTAAGAGACATATTAATCTATAAGGTTTTCTCAAAGGTGTTACATAGTTGGGATGGAAGTGGTATAAATCTGATCACTAATCACTTGGATTTTCAATGATTTTTTAGTAATAATTATTAGGTCAAACTCAATTAAGAGTACCATCCATTTTATAATTCAACATCTAAACAAGAAAGCCTTAGATAGGAAATGATGAAGATGTTTGGAATGGAAAATGACCTAATTATTCTGATAAAGGGTGTAATTCCAAATATTTTTATCTTTAAAGTAGATTGTAAGACATGCCATGGAATCAAAAAGCTTGTGATAACTATCATTTTGAGAAAAACTACACCATGAAGAGTTGTATTCAATGGTGGACAAGTGGGAAGAAAAGAACAAACCATGTAGAATTTGAATGGATTGAGGCTTACTATGAAAATTCTATGGGTTAACATCATGTTGATAAGTGGGATGTAAATGTAATATGAGAATGAAGCTTGTCATATAATATTGATGGTATCATGTTAGTTAACACAATTGATTTTTAGCTATGGACAAATGACTATATCATCTTGGCAAGTACAATTAGTTTTCTAAGTATGAGATAAAAACTATATTAGGTAGGCCAATAAAATATAATAAAAATGTGGTGTTAATGGTCACTAGTAAATATAATTGTATCAGGTTGGCCAAAGGATTAGGATATAACTAGATAAATCTAGGATATATAGTTGTATTAAGATTTAATATTATATCGAGCTGGATGATGTATTTGAGGAGACACACAAAATTTTATTAGATATCTTGATACTATTTTGAAACATATAAAATTTTATTGCATTGGCCAATGCAATTAAAAAACACAACACAAAACAATATTGGGTTGATTGATATAGTATGTAACAAAATAAAGTTAAAAATCAACCTAACTGTTTATGAAAATAAAGATAGGAAATTATACTAAAAATGATTTGATATATGATATCATGTTGGTTAATATAGTTAGTTTTTAGATATGGAAAAAGGACTATATCATCCTAGAAATTATAATTGATTTTATAAGTATGAGATAAAAATTATACTAGGTAGGCCAATAAAATATAATAAAAAGGTGGTGATAATGGTCACTAGTAAAGATAATTATAATAGGTTGGCCAATGAATTAGGATATAACTAGATAAATTTGGGGTATATATTTGGATTTAGATTTAATATTATATCAGGCTGTATGATGTAGTTGAGGAGACACATAATATTGTATTAGGTATCTTGATAATATTTCAAACATAGATAATTGTATTAGGTTGGCCATTACAATTCAAAAACACAACACAAAATAATATCGGGTTAATTGATATAATATGTAAGAAAATAAAGTTGAAATTTAACATAACTATTTATGAAAATAAAGATAGGAAGGTCTACTAAAAATGATTTGATTTAAGTTTAGGTTTTGATATATACTAATCCTAGTCATAATATAGTTAATACCAATGTGAAGGCACTAACCATAGAAGATTCCACTATACCTATGGCCACATTATCATGTATTTAATGTATATTGAGAGTAACTTCTTGGGGATAACTACTTATCAGTGCACTACAAAATTAAATGAATGGTTATCTTCCTATAGTTCAAAATAGGTGATCCCTAGGAATTTTTGATATACTATGAGGTTACATGGAAATTAAAGTTGGTGATAGTGTAGTATAATGGATTGAGTATTAGGGTAATACTCCTCACACCATGGCATAGGTACACTTAAAACCAATTTTAATATAAATAATATCATGTATTTTTAAAACTATTGGAACACATTTTATATGAAAATAAATATCTAAATTTAAATTTATAGCATGTAATTAATTTATATAGATAAATAGAATGGTATCGAGGTGGTTGATATAGTCAAAATCGATAAAATAAAATTAAACACACATAATTGTATTAGGATGGATGATATATTTGTATACACATAACTTATCAAGTTGGTTGATAGAATTTACAAAACACATAATAGTACCACACTACCTTATACCATTCATAGATAGGCAAAAAATTATATCAAGCTAACTAATATAGCTGGGTTGATATAAGAATATAGATGATAAACATGAAATTGATAAAACCAAAGGAGGGATATTCACATAAATTTCAACATAATTTATGTGTAATAAATGATTAACTAAAACTATACTCTTTCTCTCAATAAACTAGGACTCAAATAAGGTCAATCAAATAGAGCTTGTGATACTTGGACAATTAGGTAAAGATAAATGAATTCTATAGAAATATCAAAAGCCTATCTTTAATGAAAATATTAATAGGAAATATCTTCAAAGACTAATGCTATGATAAAAGGATGTATCTCTCAGTAGACCTTAAAAAATGTAAATGGTTATAAATAAAATTACTGTACATGTATAAATTAAACTAAAAGATGGGTTAGAATGGTTATAAATGGGTAAGGTGCACTGGTCAACCAAATAGGGGGTATATGAAACATAAAATGATTTATTGTAAGCATAATAAATCCTATAGCTACACTAAATTATTCATTATAGCTAAATCCTATTAAGGATACACATGTATTCATTCAAAAATTAATAGGGAATATCTAATCTACTAAGTAAATAAAGGAAAGAGTGTAAGGATAAAAACACTTACCCTAGGGTGGAAATAGTGACACTTCAATATCCCCCTTGGATCACATGGAGATTTTGAAGAGGATTTTTTAGGTTTAAGACTTAAAATGGTTGTATGAAGGCCTATATATCCTTAGTTAGTAACTCTTAATGATTCCTCCTATTGAGATTCATGACACCACAAGAAAATACTCCTCAAGTTAAGGTTCTAAGCACTAACTCTCCCAATAATTTTTAAGGGATGAAATGAGAGTAAAATAAGAGTGAATTAATGTTATATGATATGATATTAATGAAACATAACCAATATATATATATATATATATATATATATATATATATATATATATATATATATATATATATATAGTGTTTTGATACCCAAAACTAACCCTAGACTCAAATTCGATGGTATCAGCTTGACTGATATAGTTGGAAGATGTTAGTTGATATAGAACAGCATCAGTTGGGCCACTATAGTATAAATGACATAAACTATAACTATAATTGTATTAGTATTGATAATATAATACATGCAGGGTAAAGGCATAAAAAAATATATTGGTTAGGTTGATACCATTTGATATAGGGAAATTAGCAAATCTGGATAGAAGATAAATGGAAGAGATAAATGGCTAGACACTTTAGAGGAAGTTAAACTGATAGTAGTAATGTTGTAATAAAGATAGAATAGGAACATATATTCAAATCACCATGAGCCTTTCCCACCCCATTCCTAATGCATCACTAAATGATAAAGTGAAAAATATTATATGTATAATGTTTTTTTTCTACAAATTATGATAGACCATTCATCCCTTGGTATGAATATTTTTGGATTTATCAATATTATTAGAATAAATAATATATGGCATAATATAGGAAGGCCATATTTCCTTGTTCTCAAATGTAATATCTCCTATATCAGTAAGTTATTTAAGATTTTATCACAAATCATAGTAATCATTATCACAATGCCCATTAATACCATGGTAAGTGAAATTTTTTGTCCCATTATATTATCAACCCTTTTGGGTGGATGATATTAATTATAAGGAAGATTAATCATATGATTATCAAGTAATGTTTTTATTAAATCATGTGTTGGATCTCTAATGTGATCAAAGTTAATTAATAACCTTTAAGTAGAAGTGGATACCTTTAGTGTAGGTGTTTTCACGTAAATTGGTTCTTTTCCTTTGTTTCATTTATTTTTAAATTTTTATTTCTATGAAATTTTTTCATAATATGAAAATTAGGTGATTGCTTACAAACATTGTTGGTAGAAACATCTTTTGTTGATTATTTATTTTTGTAGAATTATTTGCCAATACTTTTGCCTTTTAGCTAAAATGAATTAAATCCAACCTTTATTTGGTGAAGGTGGAATTAAATTAATTATATTATTACCATTTATATCACATGAGTATTATTACACATTCATGTATAATTTTTTGAAATAAGTGTAAAAATTATGCAATTCTATTTCTCTAAGTGAAGAAAGAAGACCCTTACTAAATATGAATTTTATTTCCAAATTTGAGGGTTGATATGTCAAAGATTGTAAATCATTTTTAAATAATATAATGTAGTCTCCAATAACCTCAGCATTACTTTAATTTAAGCCTTTTAATTATTCCAATGTTAATATAGGTATATAATGCTTATGATAATTTGATTAGAATGTATCTTATAACCTATTGAAGGTAGGTAAAGAACCATCAGGAAGGCTACAGAACCAATTACAAGAATCTCATGTTAGGATACTATGGAAAGCCTTTAAAATTATGTTTTTGTATTTGGTCTATTGACCAAAACAGCATACGTGTTATGTTAAATGATTAGTAGGGTCTCCATGACCATAAAATAATGGAAACATAGTCCTAATAGTTTTTTTTGGGTATGGATACTAGAATACATTTTGTGTAAGAGTTTGATATTTAATATTATAATTACATGATATAAGTTTAGAATTAAGATCCAATAATTTATTTTTAACGTCTTCTATAGGATGCATCATAAACACAATAAACATGAATAGTAATAGTTTGGGATGGTTTACTTAGGTTATAATTTACCATATAATTGAAACATAGGTATGATGGAATTATCACTAGTATCATTGTATTCTAAGATAACATCATTTCATAATTTGGAAATATTTCATATTGGATCATTATTATCACTTGAAGTTTGTAAATAATAAATTACATCATTTTAAATTTCACTAAAATTTACATGTATAATTTGACTATCATATTATTTTTTACAAGGAGATAAATATATAGTTTTCATGTGAATCTATTTGTGTTTATAGAGAGAGAATAAGAATCCCATTCTAATTTCATGTCATTTGTATTGTTTATAGAGATAAAAATGGAACACATTCTACTTTTGTATCATTCACATTGTCTAGAAAGAGAAAAGGAGAATTACATTATACTTTTGTACCATTTTCATTTTTTAGATAGAGAAAAGGTAAATCACATTATAATTTTGTATCATTTATATTATATAAAGAAAGAAAAGGATAATTACATTCTAGTTTTGTATCATTTACATTATCTAGAGGGAAAAGGAGAATTACATTCTACTTTGGTATCATTCACATTTTCTATAGAGAAAAGGAGAGTCACAATATAATTTGGTATCATTTGCATTGTATGGATAAAAAGTAATCACATTATATTTTTTTATCATTTGAATTATCTAGAGAGAGAAATTTAGAATCAAATTTTAATTTTGTATCATTTTCATTGTTCATATCTTGAGAATTATATATGGATGTAAGATTAGTGTTATCATAACTTTGATTTATCCATTGTTTTTTATTCTTATGATTTTTTATTTTATAACATTGAATGTGATGAAGTTAAGTATAAAAATATAAATAAAAGCAATGTATATTCTCAAATAAAGAGTCTATAGATTGTAACTCATGAAACATGGGAGGAATAGGAATATGTGCATTATAGTTATGTTCTTCTTGTTATAAGGTATGGTTAAGAGTAGATTCTAAAGAGGAATTATGAGATCTAAGCTCTTCTATGTTGAAAGTCAGAAATTATTCTTCTTCCTCACTATATGCTTCTTCATATTTGCAATTATAATAATTTCCTTCACAATCATATTCCTCATAGACATAATTGACATTGTTAATCATATAATGATTATATTTAATCCATTGACTAGAGTAATAATAATGTACAGAATTGCCATAAATAGAAAATATAAAATGTGGGTAATATTAGGTTCCTAGTGAAGGTATAAATTTTAAAGGTATAGAAGCCTAGAATGAATAAAAAGAAAGGAATAAGAGCTATTTATAAAACACACTCCCACCCATAAGCCTTAAATTAGATTAATATAAATAGTTTTTGAATATAATATATGGGTTCAACAATATGTTTTATATAAAATTATATTAATGTAATAATAACCTTTCAATTAGATACCAATTAGTAGAATAAAAAGCTAGTTATATATTGATAGAAATGCACAAAAGCAAATTCTACAACTATGATTAACAATGTCCCACTTTAAAAATTATTTACTAAACATTTTTTTTAAATGGTATTTTTTGTATTTTTTAAGGACAACTCCCCTAGTCTCGACAATCCAAACTAATTGGTTCACTAATTTGTTTTAAATATGATATGTAGTCTCAACTCCATACAAAATTGATATATATGCGATTCCAAATTTAATGTCAATATAATATTTATCTAATTAAAATTCTCACACTTCTAATAGAATAGATATGAATTAATATGTTTTTAGACACCCAAATTTGGCACAAGCCTTTTTTTACAATGTTTTTTAGCCACTTTGCTTATATGAATCTTAGCTAAGATTTAAGTAATTACTGACATATTTATTTATGTCTCTATTTTAAATTATGATTTTACTTAATGTGTGGTCCCTTTTTCCTATCCACATTACTTGAGTCTCATTTTTAAAATAGATATCTCTAGCACATTTTATCATTTAGAGATTATACTTATCCCAAGATGTGATCATATATTAGGGTCAAGATCAACCATAAATCTTGATACCTTCTAGTTGATCTTGATCCTTGAAATTTTGAATCCCCTTTTCACACATTTATTTTTATATTTGCTTCTTTTATCCTTTTTTATTTTCTTTGGGTTTGCTTTGTGGGCCACTAGGTACTTAATTAAAATTCTAAAATAGTCTTTAATATATAGAGTTTCTAGGAGACATGTAGGGCATTGACATTACAAGATCTATATAAAAGTTACATATTATTTACACTGAGTCACTAGAGATACATCTAAAGTATTTGTATTTGTTTATGATGACTTATCTGATTCTCTATCCTTTTGTATTTGTTTATGATGACTTATCTAATTCAAAAGTGTAATCATAGTTTTGAATTTTATTTTGTGAATATTTTACCAATATATATCTAGCTCTTTATTCTACAAATTGGTATCTAATTGAAAGGTTATTATTGTATTAATATAATTTTATATTAAACATATTATTGAACCTATATATTTTATTCAAACACTACCTATAATCATTATAATTTAAGGTTTATATGTGGGGGTGTGTTTTATGAATAGCTCTTATTCCTTTCTTTTTGGGAATTCGAGGCTTCAATACTTTAAAAATGTCTATCTTCACTAGGAACCTAATATTACCGACCCTTTATATTTTCTATTTCTAGAAATGATATATCTTATTATTACTCTAGTGAATGGACTAAATTAAGTCATAATATTTTTAACAATATCCCTACATCTACTAAGAAGAAAACACAATGACTGACACACTTGGAAATATGGGTGTACTCAACTCAAAATTCTCCACATATATTAGACCCTTCAATATCCCATCTCGTACTATCCTTGATCGATAATGATTTATACTTTCAATTCTCTCAAGCTTGTAGTGGGGATACATGTGATAAATAAAATTATGTGTAATAAAAGTTTGAAACACACTTTGTGTCATAATAATGACACTAAATTAAAATCCAATGATGAAATATGTCATGTCAAAAAGGCTCCTAGAAATAACTATTGGATAAAACAAAATAATAGAATTTAAAACTACTACTTGGTCTACTCTAACTTTTAGCATCTAAGGATAAATAACATTAATATAATGGGGGGAGATAGTGACCACTATAAAAACATTTCCTATGTAAAATCCAAGAATACCAGAAAGTGTGGAGAAAGTTGAGAAAGGGTGGACTCATAAAGTTTATGCTCTGAATTGAAGGGCATGATGAAATGTTTGCTAGGGATTTTGTGATGGGATAAAAATATACCCTTGTTGTCTTTGGGGGAGTCAAAGTGGAATTCATGTAAGATATCATTGGGGACATCACATGTATGTCTTGTGAAGGCACTAAGGCCTTCAAAGATAAGAGGCAAAAATAGGATCTTATGTAAGATTTTTTAGAGATGGGAATTGTATTCAAAATATACAAGAAGGGATTTCCTAGGGTAGATATTTAAAAGAGATGGATAGATAGATACTTATAGGTAATGCACTAATTGAATCTATAAGGAAAGTTAACTCATATATTTTCAAACCATTTGTTGTTGTTGTTAAACTATTTTAAAGGGATAAGGATTAACTAACCATATTATCTCCTCATGTCACTGAGATCTTCAATCTTATCCTTTTAAGATATACCCTCTATAGACATAATCCATCAAGAATAATTCTCCTACTCACTAAAAAAATGGCCCCCATGAGAAACCAAGAAATTGATATTATGAATAGAAGTAAAGATAATAACTCTAATAAGAAAAAAATATTTGAGGGAAAAAAGGATGAGCCTCCTTCTTCCCCCTACCCTATGTATCCATGAGAGGTTAGGAAGAATGATAAAAGGAAATACCAAAATTATTCTCCCTTAGAGAAGAGTGTGGACAATAAAGTCAATAGAAGTCACCAGTTCCCCTAAGGCATCAAAAAATTTTACTTTGAAATATATGAATTAAAAATGATAGAGGTATGGAATAGGGATGATGATTTGGCTTAGATTCCAAAGGGATATAAGTAGAATTTGGCATATTTACATGATAATCTATATAAAAAGGGCAGGTAGCTAGTGTCACTAATGGAACAATTATAGGCAAGAGGTGGATAGGCTGAGGGAAGGGATGGTGGAACAAACAATGATGGAATTAAAATAAATATGTAGGCAACCCCATATATAAAATGGAAATAAATTATCACCATCACCCTAAGGAAATATAACACCAATAAAGGAAAAGCGATGGTAGAGAAAGATAAAGGCTTAGCTAAACATAGAAGAAACATGGTGGAAGGCCATGGAAATCAAACTAGAGGAATGATAAGTAATAGTGTGAAGAAAAAGATAGGTGGAAACAAAGAAATATACCCAATCCAAATACATATAATAGGTGTCTTTATTTTTTGGTCTTGTTTTTTAGTTCTTATTTTGCTAAAACATTGTTAAATCTTTACATTTGGTAGGCTATGTAGGCTTGGTTACTTCTTACTTTGTCTTTAATTATTTTATCCTAAACTATAATTTTCATGTCCCTAAAAAATTTGAGTTTCATCTATCAAATAAATAAAAATTAAAGTGGGAGATGTAGTATTACTATGGGATAATAAAAATGAATAAAATAGAAAACATAAAAATTTGTGATCATATTTGGTTGGGCCCTTACTCCATTTATTATGTGAATTAACATAATACATTTTATCTCGATGTAGAAACATAATATTTATCTATGTAATTATAATTATTTTATCTTACTTTCATTCTTTTGTATCATTGGCTTACATTAGGCTCTTATTTTCACATTGGACCCTTTATAGTATTTCACTATCATGATTTTCGAATCAAACCATTAATATTTATCATTTATTTACCTTAATAAAATCAAACACACTCTTATAAACTAATTGGTATTTATTTATTGATATTTAGTCACCTTGATCATATTCATACAATATAATAGTGGTCATGACTATTATGATGTCATGTGATTATCATCATGTTGCTTGTGGATATTTTATGCCATTTTTCCATATTTACTTGTGCTATTATTTTTATATTTCACTCGTTTTCAATATTAGATTTTGCATGAATGTATTCCAATTTGAATTCAAATATACCTACATATGCACATGTATCGTAAGTTCTAAAACACATGTGTCTTGTAAAGGAGCTCACACATTGATCATATATTATGCGTTTCCCTCTTTCCATTCCCTACATTTAGAATTCTTGTGGCTATATATTTTTACTAAAATAATGACTAAATTTTTTCAAGATGAAATAAGTTTATTTTATGATCCTATGTCAAATAGGGATATATTAGAGAACTATACATACACATATATTTCATAATGACTTGTATGAGTATCTAGTAATGAATTGTAAACCTATTGTATAGGGAAATATATGGACTAATTGAGGAAATCATTTTATCCAAAACACCAATTTTCATGTCTTATTAGTGTGCATTTAACCTCAAATGAAGGATAATTAATTATTAGTATTATGGATAAAATTATTCTTATAAAGACATGTTTTTGGATATCTTATAGTGATAAAGTGTTTCAAAACAATTTAAATACATGGATCTACACATATATTTTCAAAACATGTTTACCACTTTTGGGAGAAGTGTCACAATCAAGATGTATTATTATGGTCATGACTTTTGTTAAGATGTATGATCCTAGTCACTATCACAAATCAATGTATAATTTATGGAGGATATATTATTATGTTACAAAACCTATTTTCATAAATTCTTACCTCTATTAGAACTCAAAATTAGGTATACATTTTATATTTCCCTTTTAATTAACTATTTCTCAAGGTACTTTCATTCATATTTATTCAATCAGTAATTTAAGTATTTATTTACTACGTATTGTATTTATATAAAATATAAATTTCCCCTTATTTTTTGTGTGGTTGGTTTATTTTTTTGAATACTTTTGTTCCCTCCATATAAAACCATTGTTGTGAAACCCTCATTATAAAATATTTGACCTTAGGGTTTCATGTTTTCTTTCCCTTTAGGGTTTTCTATTTTGATTATTTAAAATATGATTTTTATAGGGTTTTTATTTCTCATTATGATATCATTATCCATATATTATTTCATGCTTTCTATGTTTCTATATTATTCCAATTGAGAAATTTACCTCCAAGATGGACATTAGGTAAAGTGATAGATTTAGTGGTCAAAATATTTATAGGCTCAAATTCATTTTCTTATTACTTGTGTTTGTTTGAGAAACAAAATGGTGAGTAATGGAAAAATTATTGCTACTTATATTTATGATGGTAAATAAAATGGTATAAATGTGAATGAATAAAAGGATTTTTTTAAAAATAATTATTATTTTGATTGAAATGCTTATAGATGTAATGCTAATGCAATATGATAATTATATGTATGAAAATGTTATGAATGATAATTGTTGTTATGAACATTATTTCTCATTATATTGATAATGATAATTTATATGGTAAAAATGTGAATGAAGAAAATGATTTGGTTAAAAATAATTATTATTTTGATTTTAATGACAATGCATGATGATAATTATATGTATTCCAATGTTGTGAGTGATAATTGTGATTGTTTATAGCATGAAAAATAAAATGAGTAATTAGATAATGAAAGAGTATAAAAAATTAATCATTTGATATAATCAAGGATCATCCCGACCACTGAATGTCATATTGATTATCTTAAAGTAAATACAAAAGAAAAATGTAGCTAAGGAATATATATCTTATAAAGTACATGTTTCAAATGAATATTTGAATGCTTATATTCCACCTATTAGAGGTTATTATTTAGGTAAAGAGGTTAATGCTCCTATTAATTCTACTCTTGTGACTTTTCATACTACTTATATTTAGGTTATCATGACTATTCCTTCTCAACCTAATTCTTCTTTTCTTATTTATATTATTACTCAACCTTTTAAATTTAATTATAAATATATGTATTTTAGTCATGGTATATATTTAAAAAATAGTGTGTCTATTCCTAAACATTTTTCTTCTCCTAATTCTCAATATGCACTCCTTCAATAAAATTTTCAATGTATACAAGTGAAAATTCAACAAATTTCACAAGGATCCAAAAAATCAAGCTACGTGGTTATGTTATAGAAAAAAATTTCACCCTTTTGGGAAATTTATTTAGGCTTTCTCACTCTTAGTAATAAAATGGGAATAACCCCAGGTTGTGGGTATCTTGTGATGGGGTTGAACCTCCATAGAAGGTTGGTTCCTTTGGTTAGCTCTCATAAACTATTTATTATTCTTAGAAAATGGATAGAAGGGGTTGCAAGGAATTAATAAAAACATAAACAAGGTGATGCACCAAAGTTAAATAAACTCCAATTTGTATGAAATTAACACTGAGGTAGTTCAAATACAACCCTCACTCACACAATCTCTCCAAATGGTCATTTTGCATCAGTATTTCCAAAATTAGGCCCACTAGGTAAGAGATGAAGTATGGAGGACTATGAAAATCACACAATAACTTCACTAATGACCCAAAAAAATAATTTTCAAACCTAAAAAAATGGTGGAAACATAATTACCAATAAAAGACACCCTTCCATAAATCAATTATACACAAACTAACTAGAGCACTAGATGCAAGTAAGGGATAGACAAAATATGATGTCTTATTACTTCAAAGGATGTTTTTAAGAAAAATGATATGGTTTTTCCTTGTCAAAATGAGAGTATATATTACAAAAATGGGGAAGAAATGGGAGATATAGGATAAAATCAAAGATAGAGGAGAAGAAAGCTCTTAGAATTCAATAAATCTCCCTCAACCACCTTCCATGGAGTCTCATCAACATTTTTATTAACTAAGCACTGAACCTCTCTCATAAAATTAATGTACAAAAGTTAAAATGGTCTTCAGTCCTTCTCATTGTGCTAAAAAGGCACTAGAAGACAAATTTGTTTTGAGGAAGATGATGTCGCACTCCAGTAGCTTTGAGAAAAGTCTTCAAAGACTAGAAATCTCATTTAATTCTCTAATTAATGCTTGAGAAAAATGTAAAAATATCTAGAGAATTCCTTAAATTATAAATAAATTCTCTTTAACTCCTTGAATATCTACTCCACTTGCACTTCTACACCCCATTACACTTGGTTTATAGAAGTCACTTGACATGATAGTTAGCCATCTTGGCACTTTATGCTTGTAACTAACCCTAAAGGGTAAGTTTGAGTGTTTTATTTTTGATGTTCTCTTCTATTTTCAACTCATGTTTACTCCCCCAACCTACAAAAGACACCATTAAACTTGCAAAACTCTTGGAATCCATTGATGGAAGAATCTAAGCTTGAGCCATTTTTAACTAGATATGCAAGAACCTACTCCCAAGGCTACTCATCTACCATGAGGACCACTTATCTACATATAGAAATATTTCAGACATTCATATCATTACTAAGAGGGAGAAAATAAAGCTTCATGACACCTTTAAGACCTGTAATAATGGTGGAAATCACCATTAATCTTGTAACCATTCACAAATTATCAAAAAACTTAGGTTTTTGACCCTTGAACTTATTAAGTCACCATATAAACCCATGGGAAGGGATAAATTTTTTTATAATGGTTATTCAAATCCCATTAGGCCTCTTTCATGCATTTATACCATTTCTCTCTTTGAAGACCTACAAAAATAGGTATTGTTTGGCCATTTTAGGCCTCTTAGGCACCCAAAAATACCAAATTATTCTTAAAAATATGTTAAAAATGAGATTTATATATTAATATAGATTTTATGGGTGGTTTACAAGCGATTATAGGCCATTTCATGGACCTATGAGTCCAAAAACTCAAAACTAGTTAAAAAAGCTCTTTTGGCAGCTTGCAACAATTTTAGGACTTTCCATGATGCTTGGGATCTTAAATGAGATTATTTTATACTTATGAATATTTGGGTGCATATTAACCTCTCTTTTATACCATTATTATCATGTTATTCACTTGTAAACTCTTTACATTAGCTTGGGAAGGTCTGCACCCTTCTAGGCTTAGGTAGGTTTAGGGGGTCTCTTTGCTAAGTTGAGACACTTGGAGTATTTATTTCCTTTTAAAAATAATTAAAATTATATTTATGGATATTATAAAAACTCATAATCAATTTTACATACATAAATCCTCCTTTTAACCTCTGTTAAAGGTTATTTTAGACCTGGGTTTGAGCATAAACCCCATTAATAGAAATATGAAAACTTAATTTTTTATATTTAAGTATAGTATGTACATGATACCAATTTTAAAAATTAAAGGTAACAAAAAAAAAATTATGTTAAATTTAAATTCATTTCATTGAGTATAAATAAAAAAATGCATCCTTTTGGGTTGCCTCAACTTGCCTTGACAAATTTATGAATATGTGTAACACTAAGTTTTGCCATTTTCTAGAGTTTTATGAGGTCAAAATACTTATTTGTTTTTTAATTATTACTTGGAATGATCTAATAACTATTAAAATAATGTTTTTCCATCCTTAATCATGAAAACCAATTGAATTCACATATTTAGACCCGTTGCACACTCATAAAATGAGAACCAAGAAACCTAGGAAGAGAGAAAAAGTCATATCTTGAAATTTATATTCTATTAATACATAATTAATTTTTAATTATAAAATTTAAAATATAAAAAAACCTATAAAATCATTATATTTTATCATCCAACCATTTAAAGCTCATAAAAATGTTTTTTTAATTGTCTCCAATTACATGCAAAAATCCTAAATTTTGTAATTTTGTACTTCTCTTCATTTTGACTTGAAACATGAATTTAATCACTCTATAAATGTGTTTTAAGAATTAAAATAACCAAAATTTACCAAAAAAACTCTCACATGAGGTTAAAACCATATGTCATACCTTATATCCCTTTAAAAAGCTTGCTTATCTCCATGTTGACTATCAACTGATAAGCATAGGGTTGTGACAAAAAAATAAATGATTACACTATTAGTGTGACATGAAAATATTGAATAAACTTATATATAATAATTAACACAACTTATACCAGTTTTTATAGTTTGATCTTATCTGTAGAGGCTTCAAAACTCATTTTTCCTAAAACTAGCTATCTGGCTACCTGAGTGAAGGATTGTTTATGATTGTACGAGATATGAGACAAAAAATAGATTCATAAACTATTTATTAGGATTTAAGGATGTTTTATTAAGATTTATATAATCATAAATATAATA
Source organism: Torreya grandis (assembly GCA_037957365.1). Classification (NCBI taxonomy): domain Eukaryota; kingdom Viridiplantae; phylum Streptophyta; class Pinopsida; order Cupressales; family Taxaceae; genus Torreya; species Torreya grandis. Next base: position 472,138 of record JARHVA010006174.1, read on the forward strand.
CTTACCAAAAAACAAGAATCTAACTCCTACTATAGATGCTCTAAAATCATAATTTTTTCAAAACTAGCAATGGGTTGTCTATGTGAATTACTTTGAGAGTGCCTTAGGTATGTAAAAAAAATGGATGATTAAATAATTATATGGGTAAAATATATTTCATTAAAACCTAAATTATTTCATAATGATCCTCTATACCAAATTTTTAGTTAGATCACCTCTCTAGAATCTTCAACTCTTCAAACCTTCCCCAGATTAGCCCTTAAGCTTATGATTGTGTGTATGGTCTAAAAACATTTGATAAACCTTGGACATGGTTTAGTAACATATTAGTTTAATTTGGAGTGTGATTATATAACTATTTAGAGTCTATTTATCTATTTACATAACCCTAAAACCTTCATAAGGAGATCTCCATATGATGCTTGTGAGAGCACACTAGGTCAATGAAAATTTTAATACTATTTTATGTATGATCTATTCAAGACCTATTCATGAGTTTTAAAAACCATAAAAGGATTAACATTTTATTCCATATTACCTTCAATATCAATATCATGGAGACTAATTTCACCCATCACTTCATTTGCTAATTTAAACAAAGATGCAACTATAGGTGGTCATTTCTCTTTGCATACTTAAAGATGCTTGTTATCAATGTAAAACCAATTCCATATTGGTTTTACATATAGTTTCATACTTCATAATTTATAATATTTTATGACATAAATTACCTTATTTTATTTTCTTAAAAAAACACTATTGATGTTCTTCTTTTGGCTATAGCTGGAGATTTGGGGTATTGGTTGTTGGTGAAATTAGTAAATGCCTCTCCCCATAGGTCCCAATATTTCAAAACTGCATATTATACCTTCACCATATCATCATAACTTTCATGGTGCCCAAATACTTGTCTCATTATCTAATGTATTTCACACTTAGATCTTGAGGCACTTTAGCTAGCTATAGGTGATGTTTTTGAGCTAGGAAAACCAAAGCACTAATATTTTCCTAGAGAGGATATTCTCAACAAAAAATAATTATATATGCATAAAATAGGATGTGAAATTCAATTAATAAGGTTGAGAATAATAATTATGTTCATGAATTTGGTCCCCTCTTTCCACCATTGGATCATCCACTACACTAGGGCTGCCTTATCTTTAGAGAATCTTTAGAGCTGCTTGGAGCATATTTGGAGCTACTTCAGAGCTCGACTAAGTATATTTAGAACATATTCAAAGCATATTAAGATCTTATTTAGATAATATTCAAAGCTTCTTGGGACACCTTTTGAGCTCAATAGAACATCTTTAGAGCATCTTCAAATCTATGAAGGCAAAAGGTCACTGAATGGTCTAAGAGAGTGGCTTGATCCATCTAGGCAAAAATTTTGTATGTAAGCCAATTTTGGCCAACATTTATAGCGACATCATGGGATTGCATGACTATCTATTAAAAAGAATAGTTTCATTAGTTTATCCATTGGGCTTATGGAGTCACACAAGTATTTTTCAATTAATTTTTAAGTAATCACAAGGTTGTAAATCTTTTGATTGAAACTCTCAAAATAACAAAGATAACCCAAAACTAAACAACAATATTATAAAATAAATTATGGAAGGGAAACACATGATAAAATGGAAATGTGCACAAGGAACTTGGAGGAAATTAAAATATACTAAAACTACTATGTATAATATCTTTTTAGAACTGATATTCCTAGATCAAAAGAAAAACTCCTTAAGTCACCTTCATGTGATGAGAAAAGATGTGAAACAAAATTCCTATTAGACCTTTAATTTGTTAAAATTACCTATTTTAATATTACCAATCCTCTTGGAAATGGTATAAATGAATCATTAGCATCAAACATGTTCCCAATGAATACAAATTCATCCTAATTCTCAAAATTTACTTCATGTTGGTGCTCCATGATGGGATAAATCTCCAATGTGACAAAAATTTTAAATGTAAGCTTTTATGACTCATTAGGATCATGTTTATCAATATGCACATTTTGATTATCTTGTTCTTGGACCTACTTACCTGAAGGTATAGGTGTGCCATCCAAAATTGAATATAAATATTCAATTTCATCCCAAAAGGTAGCCTCCTCTTGGTAATTAGAAAGGATGCCATTCTCAACCTCACTCCTACCATTTTCCTCAGGGATAATAGGTTCTTCAAATTATCCAATTGAAACATGATCTATTTGAGTTTTAACCTTTTAATATTCTATCATATGCTCATGATATTAAACAACACTAGTAATTAAAGTATCATCATGAAATTTTTCCTCATACTCAATTGTAGCTTCATTATATGCCACCATGCCATCATTAGTTTCTTTAAGATGTTCCTCATGCTCCATATTATTAGTATTCTCATATTGATCTTTATAATATATTCTATTGGTGAACACATCAAGCTCCCCCATGAAGTTACGATATAACTACTACCATGAATCCTCTTCAAACTTATTGTCAAATACTACCACCACTTTTTCATGTTTGTTTGGAGCTACAAACTAATCATGTATGTCATTTTAAAATATGCTACTATGATAGCTTCACTATACTCAACTCCTCCAATTTCTTTTTGCTACAATAAATAGGATCATCATTATTCAATGAAGAAGTGTTATTCAAAGTAAAGGTTTACCTCTTCTTTAATTCCTTATTGTTGATCTTTTGTAGCTACAGCCTCATCTTCTACCTTAAAAACCACATGTTATTTTTGACAAAAGGAGAGGGTGGGAGGGAAAGAGAACTACTTGGGCTTGATAAAGTATCCTTCTAAATTAAGATTATGGGTTTAGTCATTTTGGGGGTTTCTTGAAGAGGTGTCTTTGGTAGATATTGAGGAGGGGAGACAGAGTCTTAGATCTACTGTATGTAGACATCCAATTCCTAACACCATTGTTTTGAAATTGTCAATCTTACTCAAAATTTGTGAAAAATCACAAATTGGGCCAAAATCACTTAAATGCATTAAATGGTTTAAGATTGTCATATACAAGTGCTGATTTAGGATAATTTATCCCTATATGGAGAAATAAATTTTATGTGATTATTAACTTTTCTCAAATCTTTTTGAGTTAAAATGATTAAAATGCAATTTGGTGCATTGGATCACTCTTTTCTTCTAATTCAGAAGCACATGACATGTGCATGTGTTATTCTATGTCAACAACATCCTAAATGGGAAAAAAAAATTGTACACAATAAACATCACCTTCTAATTCCTCTCTAATCAAATTACCACCTAGTAATATGGCATTCTGACCAGTTTGATTAATGAAGTGCAACCAATTTCTAAAGAATTATTTAAATAGTGATTAATCTTATTTAGGAAAATTAACCCAAATTATGAGCTTAAGTAAGAATTTCATGGAAGTCATTGAATATATATTTATTGGAAATTTATTTCTATTAACTATATCATTAAGTGACATCATTTGTGGGGTGACATCCATAAGCCATAGATGCAACAAATATTAAGATTATGGCTTTCCATGCCTCTTTAATGCCCCTTACTCCTAAATATTTATGAGGATATTTATGGATATTATATACATAATTAGATTAATTGGACACTCATATTGATCTTGAGATGGAATGTCATGGTTATCTTGATAAATTTGGAAAATATATAAATAGGAGGGCTAAGACCACTTTGATTAAGCTTCATTTGTGTAAACCTATAATGCAGGATTCTCTCTACAAGTCATTTAAGTGTATTTTGATAATGATTTGTTTGCAATAGGATATCATAAAGATAGGCATAACATTGATTTTTATATCATAAGCCTAGTTTAGTTGATGTTCTTGAGATGATGGAGGAGATTTTCCTTATATTATTGAAGAAGACTTGAGCACCAAATCAAGGGGAAAATCATGTTTTGAGTTGTATTTGTGTGATGAGATGCTCTTGCAAAGGTAATGTTTCTCTTAATTTTTCATCATTTATTAATTTTGGAAGAAGATAAAGAATTAGTAATAAGGTTGTGGTAGAAATACCTAGTTGGTGATGCACACATAATATAGATGAAGATGGAGAACTCTTCTTTGGTTAGGAAGGAATAACCTATAGATAAAAAAGTACTAACAAAGGGGTTGTTAGCAAGATAGTTGGGTGGACTACCTAACATGAGCTAAATCCAAGAAGAATAATCTTGCTAGGAGGCTATTAATTCACTCTTAATAATAATTAAGTTGAAAGAGATAAAATTAAGGTACTTGTATAAAGAAAATGAAATGCAATACAAGAAGAAAGTAGAATTCTTGTTAAATAAAATGGCTAAATATAGCAAAAGCATACCAATACTTATGCTAAAGAGGGAAAATTTAGGTTCAAAAAATTAGAAAAGGGTCTGTGAATAGGTAGGAACATATAAAGTTAGGTTTGGTTGGGGTTAATGGGATAAAAATAACTTGCTATTATTTTATACCATAGTGATCATCGATGATTGGATTAACCATTAGTGGTTAAGTTCACCATCGATGATTTGGTAACTATTGATGGTTGGGGGTGACCATAAGTGATTTTACTAACCATCAGTGGTTGTCTATGGGTTTTTGAAGGTACTCAAAAAAGAGTTATAAAATGGGTGAATGGTATAATAATAGTTCTATGAAGGATTTATAAGTTAGGAAACAAGGTGAAGATAAGTTTGATTAGGTCAGGGGGGTTAAAAATCCAATGAAACAAAAAATGAGTATAATATAATTGTTTCTTGCTAGATGGTTGATGGTTGAAGGTTAGAGTAATTTTGCTAGGGTAATAATACTTTGGCCTCAAAATTAAATTTGGTAGAGGTTTGGATCTCTTTTGTTGTTGTTGAGTTTCTAAAGGAAAACTAAATGATGGAAAACTTGAATACCTGTATGCAAGAATGCTTGTGATGACAGATCCATTTCACCTCCTACTCCCCTCCTTTTATAGGCAAAGAGAGATGGAGGATAGAAGGTTCCCTAGAGGGTGAAGATAATTATTTTTATTCTTGGGAGTTTGTTAGCACCACATAATGTGAAATTATTAAATTATGCCTTATTAGCTCACATATAGATAGTGATGGGTTAGAGAGAAGCTAACCATTAATGGTTAAGCTGACCATTGATAGTCAAGTGTCTAGAGAAAAAGTGGTCAAGGTGGGTTAATGCTCAATTTAGTAAGTTAGTGAGTTTAGTTAGCTAAATAGCTAACTAGACCCAAGGTTTGATAGGTTGGTCAGTGGGTCAAGGAGGGTTAGGTGGTCCCTAGGGGGTTCCAAGGAATTTTGACATCTAGTATGGTATTATAGTGTCTACATTTTGCCCCTTTTTTTATGTGGCTTTGAATTAACAAGCTACAAAACAAAAATGGATTACTTGGTCGAAGGTCTATTTTCCTCAAGTATGGGAGGAGGTGTTCCCTCTCAAATTGGGAGTTGATGAGGTGAAACCAAAATTGACTCAGGGTTTGATGAATGGTATATGGTGATTCATGAGGTTGGTGACAAAAAGTATGGTTGGGCATGTTAAATTCAAACATGAACACAAAATTCAACTAAGTATGATAGGTAAGATCATGCAAAGACTAAGATTACCAATGTCAATAAAAATAATATTGGTTATAGAAGTATACGTGATAGGGTAATCAATACACAACATTTGTCATAGCTTATCAAGTGACTCTATAAGTCTCATAGATAGGGTTGGTGTTTTCATAGGTATCTAAGGTAGGAAGTGCTCCTTTGAAAAACACAAATGGTTTAATAATGCATGAGGTAGTGTAAAATTCAAATGTTTAACATGGCAAGGTTATTTAGTGCAGTCAAAAAGACCAATGTAAGGATGTCATAAAATATATGATTGTTCAAGTCAAAAATGGCCATTGTTAAGGTGTACATGGTCTAATGGTTGGCTGGAGAAGGGTAATATCCAAAAGTTCAAGTTTTGGTTTAGGGGAGATTATTTTATCTCTAAAAATTTATACGTAGGTATTGTGCTTAAAAAATTTAAAAGTGATACCCTGACCATCGATACTCATGGTTTTCAATGTCAACCATTGATGGTCACCTTAACTATTGATGCTTAGGGTAAAACCCTAAAAACACAAAATATAAAGTGAAAATGAAATTTTATTTTCACTTTTGACATTTTGACCTTCATGCCATGCATTCTAGTGATTTATTATTTTGTTGTTTAGTTGTGAGAGTTGACTGAGCATTTAGGTGAGGTGTCAATTATGGATTAGTTAATCATGTGTTTCAAGACATCATTTGGGACTAGATGTGTAAGGTAGATGAGGATGTGGCCAAGTAGTAGGACATGGGCTCTGACCTTGATAGTGATTGAGGAATGAGGTAGGTGATGTTTTAAAATTATTAGTTAGTTGATTTGGTTATTGTGGAAGTTAAATTTGGGTAATTTGTGATTGTTTTGGTAGGGATTTGGGAGGTTTGACTTAGGTTTAGGTTTTAATTAAAATTAGTAAAATTAGTGGGTGAAAGTTAAATTTGAATGAAAATTTGGTTTGGGGGTAGGTTATATTTAGGTGATTTAGTTTTTGAATTTTTTTTTTTAGATGATTTTTTGGGAAGGTAGGTCAAGGATTTTACCACCAACCATCACACATAGTGATTGTTAGTGATTTTACCTAACCATCAATGGTCAAACTTGATCATCAGTGGTCAAACATAGAAGGATAAAACCCACCTAACCATCAGTGGTTTTAGTGACCATTGGTGATCGAGTGTTGAGGGAAGGTAAGTTCTAATAAAAAGATGAAAAAGTGTTTTAGAATGTTGTAAGGGGGTGTGGGTTAGTTAAATGGATAGGGTAAGTTCAAGTAGGGTAAGTATAAGTAGTGATAAGTTGATAAGGATTTTGGATAGATTTAGGTATTAGTGTGATAGGGTTATGGAAGGTTTTAAATTATTTTTGGGGTAGGGTAGATGTTTATGAAATAAGTTTTAGGGATTGGTGTGATAGGTTAGGGTAGATGTTAAATTATTTATGGGTGGGATTGGTCACTTTTAAATGATAGAGGTAATATTGTTAAGATAATGGTTAGAAATAGGTTGATGTAGGTGAGTTTAGGTTGATGTAGGTAAACTAAGTAATGAAAAATGGAAAACTAAGCATGCATGCTAACTAGGTTTATTTTGTAGGCATGAGACCAGATCCAAATGAGGGACCAATTTCTAAGGATATTTGTAGAGATCTATGGAGGGATATTGGTGATGATCAGACACACATGGAGGATGTAGAGCTTGGATCCATGAGACATTATCAATGGTTTCCATGAGAGCAGTGATGATCATGGCCCTCATTAAGAGATGGGATCTGTCCACAAACATCTTCCTACTACCTACAAGAGAGATGACCATTCTATTAGAGGATGTTCATAAGATTATATAGCTACCTATTTAAGGGGATCCTATTTATCATATTAAGAGTGAGGAGTAAGATGAGCAAATGGATATCTTATATAATGAAGATCAGGTCAATGTTAGGTGACATTCAGGTGGTTTTGGTTATGGGCTAACATACTAGAGGGTGCTGGATGATAGGTGCTGAATGATGATTAAGATGATGATGGTAGTGTCCTATTTTACATTTCTTGATTTGAGTTGTGGATGATTTCTTTATCTACTACTAAGTTTGATAATGGAGATGTTTCTTAGGAGGATGGTGTTTGGATGGGCACCCGTCTTATTATTCCAAATTTATAGGGAGCTTTATGCCTTTTGAGCTCATAGATGGCATGGGATTAGTGTGGGTTTCATGCTCCATTATTGGGCATATGATCAGATTTGGGTTCTACGATCATTGGAGCTACCATGGGATGGTTATTCTGAGGTAGGCTATAAAGTGGGTTTCTTGTGATAGAGGGGAGATTATTCTTTGATAGGGGCTAGTGGAAGGATGGGGGATATTGACTAGTTTAGAGATGCATTAGAGGGTTTGGTTGTGGGTGATGTTTTTTAGAGACCATATGTGTACTATCCTAAGTGGGCCCTATACAAATATCACAATCTTTCTTTATAGAGATGTAGGTGGATCTATAGGAGGAGAGAGGGTGATACTAAGATCATCCCATTCAATAGAGTTAAGAGGTAGTATGGCCTTGTGTAAGGGATTCCAACTCCTTTCCCAAAGTATAAGAGGGAGGATGTGGAGTTTTTATTACCTAAGCCACATCCATTAGATGTAGTATTAGACCATGAGGAGCTACCTACCAAAGTAGGGATAGATGATGTCAGTGTTGTCGATGGCTATGGAAGATGGTACCAAGCCATTTATGTCATGGCTAGTTTTGGATGGGATGATGGGGGTTGATAGGCTATGGATGTGGATCTAGCTAGGGTATAGGTGTAGGGTAGTGGTCAGGATGGATAGTTAGGGGTAGCATTGGTAACTTTATAGGCTCAAATTATAGGTTTACAAAGATAGGTGGCCACATTATAGGGACAAATTATCACTTTATAAGGTCAAGTTACCACTATTATGATATAATGAGATTAGGTGAGGACCTCCCTAGGTTTAGTAACCTAGGAGAGTCATGCACTGAGGTAGAGGGTGGGATCAGTGGTAGCACTAGTAGGAAGGCCACTAGGTATTATAGATAGTACATGATACTTGGCCATGGTTGAGGAGTTGAGATATTATGAGGCCATAGTGATAGCATAGTGTCTAGAGAAACTGATATAGGGAAAGTACAGGGCCAATTTAGTAGGTGGACCAGCCGTGGTGACTCTAGGGTAGTGGACCTCTATAGTGGGTGGACATATAGGCATCCCAGGAGGACCAACACTAAATGGTAGTGGTGCCCTAGGGGCATGATATATGATATGTTATGTAGGTGTAGATGTACATGATTTTGATATCAACCTATGTGTCAATGATATGAGATGTACATAAGAGAGATATTTATACATTATTACATGTATTATTTATTTGATGGACATAATGTATATAATACTCATGATGATATATATATGATGTATGTTCATGATTCATGGTTTACATGTTTTGATGTTTTTAATGATTTATGATTACGAGATGTGTACTCAATAGCTTTAGGCATGTGATGACTTATGGATGATGTTTTTATTTTTTCATGGATATGATGATGAATGGTTCAATTATGGTTATTAATTTGGTTTATGATATGATGCTTGATGTTTTGATCATAGATAGATATATGATGTGGTTCATGGATATGGTTCATAATGTTATGTTTATAATTGATATTAATTATTCATGATCACGGAATTGTGATGTGATTATGGTTAAGGATGTAATGAAAATACATAAAGTAAGTTAAATAACAAATTAAATGTAAGAAAAAGAAATGAGAATCGTGAGACATCTGTCTACATGAACCAATGATAATAGGGTAAAGAAAAAGCACTATGCCTTTTCATTGGTAAAGACCTAACAAAACCAAATTTAGATTGGCTTAATTAACTTAAGCCTTTTGAATTCTTTGCATTATCATGCTTTGGATGATAAAAGGGTGTCTTGATCAAATTATGTCAAGTAAGCTCATAATCCCTTGATTTAAATATGATATAAAGGGGAGATAGGTAATGGGTGAAAAGGTAGATGGGTTGATAGGTAAGGTAGCCTTATGTGGGTTAGTTTTTCCTTTCTATAGGTGACCTAAGAACCAAATTAGAAATGTCCATGTCTTAATGTTAGCTGTAGATTGATTGATGTGGGAAGTCTACTAATGTTATATATGAATGTTGATTGTAACTTTCTTGGGATAGATTGTTCTATTTTAATTTTGGGTATTTTATTGATTTTGTTTGTGATAGGTTTATAAAGTTTATCAATGTGGGAAGCTTCAAATGATTTATTTTGACCCATTTGACTTAGACATCCTTTAAAGGAGTGGTCTATGTTTGGGTTTGTATATTTTGTAGCTTTCTTTCAAGGGCTTAGTCTATCTCGTAAGTTATTTTAGTTTTGGGTAGTTATCCTTCAAGGGAATAGTCTGTAATGCTAGAGACATGTGACCCAAGTGTTATTTTGGTATCCTAAATTATTTTGATGCAAGGTTTTAGACATAGACAAGTCTAATTAGGCTTAGAAGTTTACCTTTATGAGGGAAAAAAATTTTAGCATAAGAAGGTAATGATAGGTAAAAGGGGTGGTTTTTGAGAGACAAATGACCACGGCATTTCATATTGTTAGTGATGAAAAGTATCCATGAGAACCATGCTATGGGTAGAGCCATAGTACCCATATTGAAGATTAGGATATGACTGTGATGGTTAATCTCATGGTTCTATGTTGTAATTAGTTGTCCTCAAAGGGATAAGAGGAAGGTGTGAGGGTGAAAATATCACAAATCAAGGGATGATATTAAGGTAGACATAAGGTGATTTTGATCCTTCTTTAACAGAAAAAGGATGAAAATACAAAGCATTGAGAGGCTCAGGTTCTGGTTTTCCTTTGATAGAAGATAAATGGTAAGCACATAATCCATACTTATGGGTTATGATGTAGGTTCTAAGACAATTGAAATCAAAATTTCCTCTTTTAATTTTCCCCATAGTAGTTACATGCTAGTTTTATTTTAAGATGAGGTCTTTGATATTGAATTCTCATTCTTTCATGTGTTTATTACAAGCATGTTTGATTCACTCTTCATAGACACAAATATGGTTAATCACTATGAGACGATACTCATAAAGTAGTTCAATTCATGATAGATGTTCTTTATAATAGTCACCTTCTGAAATGATGTCTTTACAAGGATATCCAAAGAGAGGGAATCTAGACTTTGAGAGGCAAGACTGCCTCTACTTTTAAGACTAGAGAGAAATGGGTAGCACCCATATAGGTTTGAATGCTAGTGAGATAGGTCCATAAAGTGAAGGTAATGTTTAAGTTCCAATCTTGATGTGAAGCACTTACTACTTTGGTCAACATTTTATTAGAGGCTTCCACTTATCTATTTTCTTATGGATAGTATGGCAAGGAAAATTTTAACTTAATTCCAATGCATCATAGAGACTTTAGACTTGATTAATCTTGAAAGATATACTATTATCAGTGATGATATTATGGGGAACACCAAAGTGATATATGATATGATGGTTGATGAACTTGATAATCTTGTCAACTTTGATTGAGATAAGAGGAATGGATTCCACCCACTTGGAGAAATATTTAGTGGTGGTAATGATGGATTGGTGTTGTTGTGAAGAATGAGGATTAATTTCCCCAATGAGATCGATTCCCCATTGTGATAAGGGCCAATATTCTTTGGATACTTATAGACCATAGGTAGGTGTGTGATGTAAATTGGCATGTTATTGGCATTTAACACACTTCTTTACATAATCACAATAATCTTGGTTAAGGGTGGGCCAATAGTAGCCAAAGAAAAGGATGCATTTATTGATATCTAGGCCACTAAAATTTCCCCCATAGACTCCATCATGTATTTCCCTAATATCATGGGAATCTTCATGACTATGTAGATCATAGAGAAGGAAGCCATTGAATTCATGCTTGTAAAGTATTTCCCATAGTATGGTGTAATGAAAGGTACTCTAAATAAAGGCTTATTTGTAATTCCTAGAGAAATTGGGAGGAATAATGTCAAGGTTAAGGTAGTTGAATGTTTACTCATACCAAATTTCAGATGAAGATTTATCTACACTATAAATGGTAAGAAGATAAGAATGGATAAAAGAAGGTGTGATAAAATGGTGGATGGTAATAAGGAGTTTAGACTCGATAGGTTTAGATGGGATTTGGGAAGTAAAGGAAGCCATTGTATCTAAAAACTTGTTGGTAGATCATGGAATAGACTAGATGAGGTAATGATCAAATGATGTTAAGAGTACATCTATGAGTTATTTATAGTTTTTTAAGACATCATTCTTAAATTGATAGGATCCATTGACCTAGTTAATCACAAGTTGAGAATCAATGAAGACACTAATTGCTTTAACCTCGAAGGTTAGAGTGGTTTGAAAAACTATGAAAAGAAAGAGGAAGAGGTTTACCATTAAGGGGAATGGGAATAATTCTATTATCCCCACCACATTGACATTTTGAGCCATCAAATAAAATGGTAATTTGGTAGGTAGGGTCCTCTTGAGAAATGGTCATGATGGACTCAACTGGAAATACAAGAAGAAGCAGTTAGTTGTCTGGTAGAGGAGGTTTGGCCAATTAGTTAAAAATGCCTTGCTTTTTAATTGACTTTTACTAAAATAACTCAATATCAAACTCAGCTAAAATCATGAGCCACTTAGCCATACATTAGTTTTGATATGGTTTAGTGTACATGTACTTGAGTGGGTTAGTATCAGTAATGACATAGGTTTTGTGATTAAGAAGGTAATAATGAAGTTTAGAATCCAAAAATACTAAGTTTCTCGAGATGGGTATACCAAGTCTCATACTCTATAAGCATTTGACTTATGTATTAGACTACTTGATCTTTGTTTTGTTCATCATGGTGAATGAGCATTACCCCTAAGGAATGGTCAGTGGTGGATATATAAAGGTAGAAGGGTTGGTATTCTTTAGGTGGGATAAGAATAGGTGGAGAAAGAAGGTATTATTTTAGTGAATCAAAGGCTTGTTGATATTCCTTGGTCCATTTAAAAGAGGTATCTTTCTTGAGGAAATGGTGAAAGGGTTAACATTTATCTAATAATTGAGAGATGAAGTGACAGATGGATTGGAGCTTCCTTTGTAGGATATGGAGTTGCTTAAGGTGGTGTTGATGATTCTAATTGTACCACAAGTTCTCTTAGTATTGAATAACACTTCTCATTTTAAGATTTTGAGAATCCATGGAATGAGTTTCAGTTTGTGACTATTAAGTGATTGTCTAAGGTGGAATAGAAGCAAATTATGAAAAATATCCACAATATTTATTTGATTTAGTGGTTGGGAGACACCAAGGTCTATACTATTTGAAAACTTAGTAATTATAAGGATTTGATAGTTAAACTATATGATTATTAACAATGACCTCTAAGCTAGAGTGAATCTTGATAAAAATAATAAAAAGGAAGGGTAAAGAAGAAATAAATGTGATTGTAAGTTTTCATCTCAAATATTATGAAAAATTTTCAATTACTTTGAGCACATTTGAACCAATTTATGTTATAAAATAAAATAAGATCAAATTATATGACAAATTAGATAAAATTAAAAGGAAAAATATGAATCATAAGTAAGAACCAAATTTACTTTAAAGTTTTTCTATTATGATCTAGATAACCTAAGTACATCCAAATATAGAACAAATAAAATGAAGTATATTTAAGATCTTTACAGTTAATTTATTATTTAGAATAAATTAACAAGCCTATGACAAAGAATGTAACTCAAATAATAATAATTATTAAAATTCAAGATAACTCCCTATAATTGGGAGATAATATAGACATTTAACAAAAACAATCAAACAATCTTTTCAAAATTCCTTAGTTGTATTAAATACTCCTGGTATCAATTGCTCAAAAACAATATCTTTACAAATGCTAACCATCTACCTTTCTATAGGAAATATAGGTAGTTAATTGGTTAACTTTCAAAAATATCCAGATGTGGGTAAGGATAGCTATCTTTGATACAAAGCTACAATACGACAAAAAAACATACCAACTTGACAAGAAATAGTATATGCTAATAGACTATCATATACTTTACAATAAGAATATTCTTTTAGGAATTCCATTGGTGGCTCCTTCCAATTAACCATGTCTGAAGAAGTCTTTCACCTTGGTGTATTTCTCATTGATTAGCTCAAAATCCAATATAGGATTCATTATAAAATCCCCTTCTTTATCCAATAACTTTTCAAAGTCATTATCTACCCAAGATACAAGTTCCTTGACACATTGTACTTCTAAAATTTGCTTCCCTACAAAATTAATGGTATCAAGGGTCTTCTGGTTGTCCTTAGCTAAATGACATTAGCTATCTATGATTCCCTAAATGTGGGTATCAACCTTTTACTTGAATTCTTCATCATCAATCTAAGCTTGAAGTAGTGGTTTGAGCAGGGTTATTTAATAAATTCCCTAAAAGTTTCTCAATCTGAGTTACCAAATCTATGTCTATCTTGATGAATTCCTTAACATCACTACTCCAAATGATCAAATCTTATTTTTTATCTACCAAAACTACCATGAGGATGTGCAGATGTCTGAGTTTGATAATCTTGAAGTTCAAGGCTTACTTTATCTTATGCACCTTGATGAGCTCCTCCATCTGAGCTTGAGAATTCTTCCACTGGGTGATTAAGGTTTGTTCCATCTCAACTTGATGGTCCAAAGCATTCAATCTAGACTTAATGATTTTCAAATTCTTGAATGCATCCATCAAGAATTTATTTAGAATTTTCAATATATTTTTAAGAATTATCAAGAAGACTTGAGCTTCCAAATATTGATTTTTTATTTCCAAGTTGAGGATCCTCTGTTTCAATCCTTAAACTCTGGCTAAGGCCATTATTAAATAGGCTAGTACCACACTAGCTACATCCTCTTTAAAAAATAGGATGCTCCCCTACTACCTATCTTAGAGTAGGAGTTAAGCCTATGAATGGCTTCACCTTCTGAAAGGTGAGCTCCTCAATACTGACAATGGCTTTCTTGGTCACTACTCTTTCAAGAGTTGATGTCTCTAGATTAAATTAGACCTAAAGATCAAGTTCTTTTAATTGTGACTATTTAAGAATATCTAAATTTGAACTCTCATAGGTTTTTAGGGTATCAACCCATTGAATTTCCATATTATGAAGAATCTAGATGCTTCTCTCTACTTGTTTGTTCAACATATCCTGAATCTATGGTTGAAATTATCCTAAACACCTATGTCCACTCAAGTCAAAGCTAGTGAAGGAGAAAGATATGGGATTTTTTGTAACTTCCCATAAATAAACCAATCAATAATGATTGGTTTATAAATAGGATTCTCATCACTAAAGAGGTTTATTTCACTAGTAGGGTGAGTGAAAGTTAACCTTGGCCTCTTTCTTGGAGCCAAAGGAACTAAGGCTAACTTTGCCTATCTCTTTCCATTGCTCAATGAAACCAATTCCTTTTTTTATTCTTCATATGAGTCTTCTTCCTTATTTAAACCATAAGTAGCCATGATGTTAGCAAGGGAACTCTCCACTATTTCTCTAGTTTCCAAAGTAATTAAGCTGATAACTCTATTGGGGAAGAAGGCCTTGGTGGGGATGCCTAAATTTGGAGGCCTTCAATAGGTCTTTGCTCAATGTTAGACTCCTCACTTATAGCTTTACCATTTCATTTTGCATCCTCAAGTTGTTTAATATGAGATGACTTTATCAATTCTCCCTACTAAGGCTCAGAAAATTTCCCCTTAATAGGTGGTTCTTGATGTGTAGTCCTAAATGGTCTTGACAAAAAAGATACTGTAAAAAATGTAACTACCATATTTCTCTTGAAGGATTATTATCCTTTACCAGCCTACATTTTAAGTTTTTTTGTAGTTTTTAACCCTAGATAGGACTTCTTCAAAGTTCTTTTCCCTTGTGTAAATACCATCCCCCACACTTGGTTTATGCTTGTACTTAGTCTTTGGGACATTCCTATCCCAAATATGGTTATCCACTCTATTATTAGGGTCCCACATGTTAAAATCATCTAATTGGAAATCAAAAGAGTTCCTTTGCACTACCATAATCTCCAGATATTTCTAATCCTTGATTATAATTATATCAATGTCTAGTGGGAAGAGATGAACTTGAGCCTTTTTATTCTTCTTGTAGTGCCAATCTATGCCCTAGATGATTTGATAAGAAATTTCTTACTCTACAAGCTTACTAGGAACATATATGGGCAATCTATATGGTTAGACCATAATTTCTTCTATCCTTATTATAGTGACATTTAGATAGAACCACACATCCCCCATAGTCTCCACTTGTTTTTTGCTTAGAGGATGAAGTCTAGGCATAGGAATACTAGTGATTATCTCAAAAATGATTGTGAAGACACCATCACATATGAATTGTATATGAAACCTATATTTGAAAATATGTAGTTTGGTGTAATGATGGGAAATGGTAGTCCTACCATTAGGGGACCAATTTTAGATACTAGGAAAATTAATAGAGGCCATGAGTGAGTCTAAGAGGTAAGAAATCATAAATAAATGTCTAGAGGTCTTTCTCTTGATGGATGTAAATTGTTTGTCCAAGAAAAAACTTATAAATTCTCTAATGGGAGGGGTTAGGTTCTGCTCCAACATGCAATGGACATAAGACACCCATACCTTACTCACATAGATTATAGAAGAGGAACCAAAGGCTCTATTCAATAAGGTCATAGCTACCATAACACCTTATTTGAATTGGGTAATAATAATCTCACCATTAAGGGTCTTAAAAACATGAGAACCTTGGATTAACCAAGGTGAAAGAGTTGAATCTAGGTTTTGGGAATTTATCCATTATTTCAATGATGGAAAATCAACATGAGGTAAAGGGAGACTATAATAAGTCTCAAATGCCATGGGAGCTATGCATGCAACTTTAATTACATTTCCTTCATGAAAAATCCATTCTCCATCTACTCTATAGTTAATGAAAATAGGAACGAGAAGGTTGATGCAATGCATTACCTCTGGTTTAGTAGTTGTATGATGAAGGCATGCCATTTTAATTGATACTAAATCCTTGTATCTTTATGACATTGAAGCATTCCTCTTTTATTCCTAAGAAATTGGTTGCAAATCTTTGACAAAGAAGAATAATTTAGACCAAATCCTGATTCCCTATACATTTAATGCTTTTGAATCCAACTCTATGTCTCTAAAGACCCTTCCTTCACCATCTAAAGTTAGATAAAGCTCCACTTCAATCTTCATCTTTTGCCTACCTATTTTCATTGATAATAATGTATTGTAATTGTAAAGTTATCAAAGTTCTCACTAAGATATCTGCTCTGAATTTAGTTCACAATTATCTCAAGTGTCAAATAATTAATTTGAACTAATTCTAGCCTTTTTTATGGAGAGTTTAGGGTTTTTTCACATTAATGACCAAAACATCCAACTTTGATCTCATACATGCCTTAGATATGATGAAACCTTACTTATCATCTCTCTTATGTTTTCAATCATGAAATATCTTTCATTTAGATCCTCCATACTTAAATGGAGCTTATGTGGTAGGGTTCCATGCCTTTCATGGCAATTTTCATAAATACCATTTTAAGAATGACCATTAGTTTTCAAAAGTCCCTTTTATTTTGATTTGAAAAGCCAAATCCAGGTCCTTGCATTTCATTGGTTCTTGATCTTTGATCTTATTGATTATTTCATGTGTCAATCTTTCAAAGCCTTTGAAAAGTCTTCAATTGGATAACACTATTGGATCAAATCCAGTGAGAAAGTGATCACCATTGGATCCTTTAGGAGATCTTGAGGCTTTCATGTTGATGTGCACTATTGTATAAAATCTAGTGATTAAGTGATCACCATTAGATCCTATAAGATGCCTACCCTTTTTATCATTAAAAATACTTAGGCCAAGATTTTAGTGTCTCAATCTATCCTTTGTAATAAAACTAAGAATTTCTTAAAAAGGATTTATAAATTCCCGCTTTGATTAGGCTTAAAAAATTATCTAAGTTAAATATTATGGGTTCATTCCTATCAAATACATCCTTGTAGATGTCAAATGACAAGGGTGAACCTATCAATTTTAAGACAATAAAATATATATGTTTCAATTTAAATTTTATGGGTTTATTCCCACTAAATACATCCTTTTAGATGTCAAATGGTGGGGGTGAACCTGTCAAATTTAAAATAATGAAATTTATTTTACACCATTAGAATTAAAACCTCTGATCAAGTGATCATGATTGGATCCTTATTGGGGTCCGAATCATTAATTCTATGCCCTTATAGAATACTTTGAGCTTGACAAACCATTGGATCAAATCTAGTGAACAAGCGTAAAGCGTTAGATCTACAAAATTGTATGAACTTTAAGATAAAACCTGACCATGCATAAAATTTATTGCTAGATTTTCCTATGAACATTTAAATTCAAACTACTAGGATTTATTATTTGGGAACCCTAACTTATTTCATGGAACTTGTAATTAATAACCATCAAGATGATTTTTATAAACATTAAAAACATGATCAAATAATCTTTTACACTTACTCTAGGATATAGAAGTTTTGGAAATAGTCACATGGGTCCCCTTTCAAAAAAAAATATGGGGGGTGCTGGTATCAATAGGTGGGTTGAAGGAGGAATTTAAAAAATTACTTTGACTTTGGTATGGTCTAATTTGATTCCTTGAAGAGAGATGATAAATCCAAGAATATTTCTAGAAAGGACCCCAAAAATACATTTCTTAGGGTTGAGTCTGACATGGAAATGCATTAGGTGGTCAAAGATGATTATAATAATGACTAGGTGATCCTTGTGATGTTTGTATTTCCTAAGAGATCATCCACATAGTCCTTTATAACTTTAAGGATTAGATCATGGAAGATGTAGGTCATCGCATGCTAGTAAGTTGCTATAGTATTCTTTAGACCAAATGGCATGACCTTGTAGCAGAAGGTTCCCCATAGGGGGATGAAGTAAATTTTATGTTGATAATTAAGGGAAATAAATATTTTATTATATCCTAAGAAACCATCCATAAGAGATAACATCTCATGGACAATTGTAAGATCAATAAATTGGTCAATGCTAAGTAAAAGAAAGTCATCTTTTAGGCAAGTGAGATTAAGATCACAAAATTTGATACAAAGGCAAAGTCCCCCTATGGGTTTGGTAATTGAAATGATGTTAGAAACCCATTGAGGATAATCAATGGGTTGGATGAAGTCGATATACTAGGGGAATTAAAGCTCCTCTTTGACTATAAGGGTGATGCAAGGGTACATCTTGTAAATCTTTTACTAAATAATCTTAGCACCAATATGGGTGACAATGTTGTGAATGGATATGGAAGGGTCAATATAAGGCATATATTTATAGGACCAAGAAAATTATATGTTATGGTCACAAAGGAAAGAAGGGTAATCTTTTTATCCATGGAATCTAAGGATTGACCAATCTTGATAATATAAGGATTATCCTATGTACGCAAGTTGACATCAATGGTTGATTCATTCAACATGGTTTGGTTCTTAGGAGGAATGGATTTGTGGATAAAATAATCCCTTGCATTGAGGTAGGTGATAATGTAATCATCGTCCTAATGTTGGAAGTTGTTGATGGTAGGAGTATTATTTTCTACCATTTCTAGATGGATGAGAGGAATAATTTTAGTTTGGCCATCCTTTTGATAAGTCAAGGGGCCCAAACTAATAGTATTGATAAAAAAAATATGTGGGATGGTATTAAAATCCTTTGACTTTAAAGGAGATGGGGTTGTTGAGGATGGGATATCCTCATTGATGGTGGTGATGGCTTTAGGTGAGGTGGGTTCTTCTAGTGGTATGAACCCAAGGCCATATAACTCATAATGTTTTTGAGTTTTAATTATAGGTAAATCATGAGATCCATGCTTATAACAGCCTAGAACAAATCCATTCTAGGCACACTTATGGAGGTATAACTTGGCAAATTATTATTTTTCTAGATGAGATAAGTCAAAGGTAAATGTTTGGATGGTAAAGGTAGAAATGGAAGTAAGAAGCTGATGATCAAGCCCCCCATAGATTAAGTTAGTTTGATGATTGGGAGGCTTAAAAGGGATGATGGTTCCAATGTCAAGGTCATAACTAGGATACTAAGTGAGGTTACCATACTCTTGAAGAGTAGGGAAAGCATCCAAGGCTAAAAGATGATACTCTACTAGTGAGAGACATTAGAACATGGGTTCTAAGGGGTCCTCTATTGGGATGTAGGAAGAAGGGATAGATGATCTAGTTGAATCTTCATCGATGGTATGGGTGCAGGTGTTGTTAGTTTTGGTTGATGAGGTGGTGTTGTTGTTGGTTGGTGGTGAGGTGGATGAAGGAGGAAGAAGAAAGTCATTAGGTCAATATGTCATATTGCATGAGGTAAAAGGACTAGGGTCAGGTGTTATGGTAATAACCTGACTTTCATGTTCAAATTTGACACATCAATGTAACGTAAATGGGACATAACTCATGACATGGATCCAAGGGCATCCAAATAAAATTTTATATTATAACTCACCCTTTACAATGTAAAAGAGTTTAGGAATGGTTCAATGTCCCAAGAAGATGTGAAGGATGAATGTCCCTGAGGTAGTGGCCATAGTGTCATTAAATGAGTGGAGGACCACTATAGTTTATGACATGATATTCTTATGAAATTAAAGTTGGTCATAGGCATGAGAGGAGATAATTTTGATGTTATCTCCTCTATCCATCATCACCATTGTGATGTAGTTTTAATTGATGTATGTAGTAATGAAGAGGAAAGGATCAAGATCTTCAGAATGGATGGAAGGTATTTTTGAATCCTAGAAGGTAATGAAGGTAGAAAGTTGTAGGAATATGACAAAGGATAAAAAAAAATTAGTATATTCTACTTGAACCTCTACATATTAAAAATCCTCTATCAATTCTTGGTGATGATGGGGTGAGGTGTTGATTAGTTCATAAAGGCTCATCTTTAGTGGTGTCTAGTGAATATTTTTTAACACTACTCGTTAGATGGTTTTAGAAGGGTTCAAAGGAGAGGCACCTAAAACTTATATTTTGGGTTTTAGAGAAGGTAAAGGTAGAGGTGAGGGTGCTTGGTTTTGGTTTGAATGTTGAGGGCTAGAAGGGTAGGTCCATGGTATGGACACTTTTGCTTTTCCCTTATCATTTTGTTGGGCCCAATATCAATTAATCATATGGATATTTTGGATTAATGGAGGTGTTATTATAGATGGTTGATTTAGTTCCTCTTCAATTTAAAATTAGGGTGAAGGATTAGGTAAGCGTTGTATGGTTTGAGTTTGTGGTTGGGTTGGTAATGGACTCAAGGGAGGTTCATCTAATAATAGATTATCCTCATCCCATAAGCTATGGATAAGTGTTTTCAGAGATTTGAAATTATTCATATCGTGTTTATGAGTCCTATGGTATGAGAAAATCAAATTTTCATTGAACCATGATGGTTTAGGATGTAAAGGGTCAAAAGGTTTGATGGGTGGTAAGGTTAAGGAGGAGGTTTGCAACAACCTTTTTAGAATTGTAGAATAAGATTTGATCAAAGGTGTTGAAGGTGTTGGGTTATTGGATTTAGGGTGGGAGAAGAGTAGGATTTAACATGGAAATTAGAGGTGGTGGAATGGTTTTTGTATGTGGTTTTTGTTGAATTTTTTTGGTTATGGTTGGTTTGGAGGTGGAAGATTTAGAGGTGAAGGGTGAAGGTTTGGTGATAGGTGGGAAGGTAGAGGTATCTATTTTAGCTAAGAATGATGGGGATTTTTGATTTGGAGGTAGGCATGGGTAGAGTAAAAGGAGAAGGTTTACTAGATGAGGAATAGGTAATGGGGATAGTAAATGGATGGGGTCCTAAGATGGAAGGTAAGTGTGAAGAAAGTGGTATGGGTCTAGTTTGAGGTGGGAGTTTAGGTGGTTACACCTTCCTAGTTGGTTTGGTTAGGGTTTTCTTTGGTGGAATAGAAGGGCTTAAGTCCAAATTAAAATATGGGTGAGAAAGGATAGGTGTTATAATTATTCCTATATTCTTGATGGGTTTAGTTAAGGATACGTAAGAAGATTTATCAATTTTAGATAGAAGTGGGTTGGATGGTTCTCTTATGGTTTTGGAGGGAGAAGTATTTGGTGATGGGATTAAGGTAATGATATGTTTGATGGTGGATGAAAGTGACGTTGAAGGTTCAAGTTTTTTTTGGTAATGGATCCCAAGATGTTTCTAAAAAGTGGCTCTATCTAGGTTGGTTTGAGAAGTGAACTCTAGATTTTGGACTGATCTATAAAAAGGCTTGTAAATGGGTTTGATTCCTTGGTCATTGGTTTCAAAATTTAAGCCTATAGGTGGAGGTGAGGGAATGATTTATTAATTTTTTATGTTTATATAAGGTTCCAAGGTTTGGGAGGATTCTTCCTCCATGAAATGTGTAGGTAAGATGATCTCTTCTTCTGGGATGGTTCCAAAAGAGAGAATGGGTGGTTCTATGATAGGTGAGGAAGGTTTGATAACCTCAAGTCAAGGAATGGAGATAGTTTCTTCTTTTATTTGGATGTCCAAAGGAATGGTAGGTAATTCACCCACTTAAATAGGTGGAGTGGGTGAATAATTGGTTTAAGCAATGGTTGCCTCTTTTGGTATTTCTATCAAAGGAGATACGGATAGGTCCATGATCTCCACAAGTAAAGAAAGAGGGGTGGTTGCTTCTTCTATTTGAATTTCCAAAGGAATAGAGGGTGTGTCCACCAATTAAATGATTGGAATGGAGGAAGAGGTAGTTGAGGTAATTTTATCCTCAATGATAGGTTTTCTAATAGTTACATTAACCATATGGACCTCACGAGCATGAGATGATTCCAATTTATTATCATCATAGTTGGTAGAAGGGGCATGGTTAGAAAAGGTTTATGAAAGATGTCAAGGGACTAATTTGGGGGTGATTTGGGATTATAAAATACAAGTTCTCCCTTATAAATTATATTTTTTACAATGGTCTTAAACCTATTTCACCTACTAACATCATGTCCAAAGACACGATGGAAAGCACAAAGATCATTCTCATCGTACCAACTAGGTGTAAGGTGAGAGGCATCAAATTGTTGGGGAGGTTTTATTGAAGTAATTTTTATGATGTTTTCTTTGAGTAATTTATCCAAAACTAAAACGTAATTCTCCATTATCAAATTATATTATTTATGGGCAATTTAGTTTTAGTTTTGGTTTAGTTGGTTGGAAGAGTTAGAAGAACCAGTTGGGTTGGGTTGGTTGATAGTTGGAGGTGGAGTGGTTTTAAGTAAAATCAAGTTGGTGGATGCATTTTATTTGGTATTGGGATGGTTAGGTTGATTTATGGTTTTGGTGGAGGAAGGATTCTTTGATTTAAATCTATAATTTTTGTTCTATAGTTTTAGTTTCCCCTCATCAATGGCTCAAATTTCCAATTTTTGTGTCATGGTGAAAGCCTCATCATTAGTCTTAAAAGTTTGAACTAGAAGAGTGGGGAAATATGTTTAGCACACCCCTAAGAGAAGTGTTCAATCCATTCAAGTTGGGGTAAGGAGAAAGAAATTTGGTTGATGAGACCTCTCCATCTAGCTATGAAATTAGTAATTGATTCGTCATTAAATTGCCTAATGGAGTAGAGGTCAGTAATAGAGACCTTTTTAGATATGTTGATAGAAAAGTGATCTAAAAATACTTGGGAAAGTTGAGAAAATGAAAATATGGAGTGTTTGGTGAGATTACTATACCAATCCAAGGCTAGTCCTGATAAATACTTGGGGAAGGTATGAAGGAGAATAACATCATCATATGTAATCAAATATCAAAAATGGTGAAATGATCTCAAGTGTTTTTGGGGTTCTTCCTTGATTTAGAACATAGAAAACTTGGGTAGTTCCCATTGAGGAGGATATGATTAGATAGGGATGGATAGATGGATAGGTTCATTATAGATTTGATCACAAGGTAAAAGGTTATGGGCCCCAGAGATAGATGAATCTAGGTTGGTCATTTTATCCATCAACATCTTAACCAAATCTATTTGAGATTGGGAAGCTCCATAATTGGATGGTAATTTTGGTTGAGTTTGGGTGGAAACAATGTATGGATAAGATCTAGAGGGTTGAGAATATATCATATATTGGTATGTGGTCATTGTAGGTTGGGATGGTGCCACATAAGGGTTGATGGGCACAAAAGGTTGGGTAGAAGATTCTATGTATCCTTGTGGATTAGGAACATATTGGTAATATGTCATGGGTATTTGTTGTGGGATGGAGGTGGGTTGATTTGGAAGTATGGATGGGTTGGTATATGGTTGGGGTTGAGTGGTAACTCTTGTGCTAATAGGTGGAAGAGTGGGAGGTATGGAAAGCACCAAATTTTTTAAAGGGGTATAAATTGGTGGATTGGTAGTGACAAAAGGAATGGTAGAAATAGGGGTAGAAAATACCCCCATGGTGGATGAGGTATGGGTAAAAAGAGGTGAGGTTACCACTATATTAAAGGTGTTGGTTAGTGTAGGGGGTGTTTGGTTATTGGTTGGAATGTTGGAGTGGGTTTAGGTGGTAGTAGTGGATGGAATATTGGTAGAAGAAGATGCTTAGGTGATCAAAGGTTGGGTAGAGGTAACACCAACCATAAAAAGGGGAGGCATACCATAAAGTGGATCCATGGGAGGAACCAAAGAAATAGGGGTGTGGTGAGTTAAGGTGTTAAGATAATGTTATAGGGCCATATGGTTGTTATCGAGGAAGGTAATGAAATTTGTATTACCCTTAATAACTATTTGAGGCATGTAAGGTGGGGGAGAAAGATGAGGGAAAATATCAAAATCTAAATTAAATCCATGGAAGAAGATGAAGAGGAAGATGGTGTTTCTTGGTTTGTTTGATTCCTCAATTATTGTCTAGTAAAGACCATAAGAGGAATATAAAATAAAATGATGAAAACTCGCACCTCAAACAAGAATCAAGAAAAAGGAAAAGAATATCAAGATAATCCAAACATATAATGTAAGTGCATTTAAAACTTAGGATTTATTTTAGATCACTTTTTGATTATGCCTTATAAAGTGTGAAGAATAAATTTGGCTTGTAGATCAGGTACTAAAGAGGAAATCTAAGGTTAGTTTTAGGTTGTGTTTATGTGCTCAAAAGAAAGAATTTGTATTGAATGTCAGTACGTGGCTTGATATTGGGGCCTACTCCCTCAATTCACATAATTAAATGATAAGGGTTTTAGGTGCATAGTAAAAATATACTAAATTTTAGATTTTATACTCAACTAGAGAGATGAGTTGGTTCTCCCCTTGGTAATGACCTCCAAGTAAGATTTTAAGGAAAGGGCAAGGTTTACCGCTAGGTGATGAAATCCTAGTTGGGCCTTGTCTCAATTTTGTTTTGATATGTTGATTTATTATGTGGTTTGGTAAACATATGTGATAACAAGAATGAAAACTACGATTGATTAATTTTGCCTTTAAGTTAACTAGAACTAAAATCAATCAAGAAAATAATGTATGCAAGGTATTTATTTTAAGCCCAAAAGAAATTTCAAATTTTGTTGGATGAGAAAAGAATAAAAAAATAAAGGGGAACCTAGATGATGTTAGGATCCCATCGAGCATGCCAAAATGTTTCTCTTAATTTCTTGTCATTTCTTAATTTTGGAAGAAGATAAGGAACTAGTAATAAGGGTGTGGTAAAAATACCTAGTTGGTGATGCATGTATAATCTAGATAAAGATGGAGAACTAATCTTTGGCTTATAAGGAATAACCTATAGATAAGAAAACACTAAAAAAGGGGTTGTTAGCGAGATATTTGGGTAGACTACCTAGCATGAGCTAGATCCAAGAAACATAAGCTTGCTAGGAGGTTGTCAATCCACTCTTAATAACAATTAAGTTGAAAGAGATAAAAGTGAGGTACTTACATAAATAAAATAAAATGTAATACAAGAAGAAAGTAGAATAATTATTAAATAAAATGACTAAATATATCAAAAGTGGGTTAATACTTGTACTAAAGGGGGAGAGGTCAATCTTATAAAATTAGAAAAGGGTCTGTGAATAGGTAAGATCACAAAAAGTTGGGTTTAGTTGGGGGTTAAGGGGTTGAAAATAACTTATTATTTTATACCACAATGACCATCAATGATTGGGTTAATAATTGGTAGTTAAGTTGAACATTAGCAGTTGGGTAACCATCAATGTTTGGGGGTAACCATTGGTGGTTGTACTAAATGTTGGTAGTAGTTGTGTATTTTTGAAGGTACTAAAAAAGAGCTATAGAATGAGTGAATGGTCTAATAATGGTTCTATTAAGGATCTAAAAGTTGGGAAATAAGGTGAAAATAGGTATAATTAGGTTGGGGGGTTAGAAATCTAATGAAATAAAGAACAAGTACAATATACCTATATCTTGCTAGATGGATAATGGCTAAAGGCTAGAGCAATTTTTCTAGAGTAACAATACTTTAGCCTCAAAATCAAATTTAGCAGAGGTTCAGGTTTTTTTATTGTTATTGAGTTACTAAAGGAAGACTAGGTGTTAGAAAGATTGAATACATGTATGAAAGAATGATTGTGATGATGGATCCATTTCACCTCCTACTCCTCTCTTTTTGTAGGCAAAGAGAGATGGAGGATAGAAGGTTCCCTAGAGGGTGAGGCTACTAATTTTGATTCTTGGGAGTTCATTAGCACTGCATAAGGCAAACATATTAAATTGTACCTCTTTATCTCACACACAACTAGTGATGGGTTAGAGAGATGAGGACTTGACCATTGATGGCTAGGCTAACCATCGATGGTTAAGCTAACCATCGATGGTTAAACTAACCATCGAAAATTGAGTGTCTAGAGAAAAAAGGGTCAAGGTGGGTTGAAAAAGGTGGGATAATTTTTAAGTTAGTGAGTTTAGTTCTCTAAATAGATAACTAGATCAAAGGTTTGATAGGTTGGTTGGTAGGTCAAGGAGGGTTAGGTGGTCCCTAAGGGGTTTTAAGGAATTTCAACATTAGTGTGGTTTTCTAGTGTCGACAAGTAATGTATATGTGCTTTCTTTAGTTTTATCTTAATTTTAATTTGCACACCTTGTTAAATAGGTTCGCCTAGATTTTTAGTTCTTTATGCATTTCTTGTGTTTTTCATGACTAATACTTGATCTAAACATATTTATAATACATCTATACATATTAGCATGCTTGGTGGGACAACACAACCCATTCAAGCAAGGAAGACACTTTGACATTTCTATAAAATCTAAAAAGTCTTTAAAAATCCTTAAAAATCAATTTTTAGCTTCATTTTCTCATGTTTTTGACATTTTGTGTTGATACATAGGTCACATAGTGATCGATTTTTTTTTTATGAAACTAAAATTTGTCAAGGTTAATTGACATCAGTTAGGTTATAGGGAAAAACATGTTTAAAAAGTATTTTTAGAGCTTTATTCAAATTTTTAGTTGTCAATTTGAGTTTATAAGTCTTTGTCTAAAAATATATTCACCTGATCTAAAAGTTTCTTTTAGATATTTTATCTTAAATTAGGCTAACAAATATTTTTGTCAAAAATTATTTTTACCAAAGGGTTTACAGGGGAAAATTATCAATCATTTTTTATCAACATAAGTTCTTTATGATTGGCATCAGTCTTCTTACAACTGACATCGGTCACTATTGATCAACGTCAGCCTCTATGTGTAAAATGTAGATAATCCAAGAGAAATTATTCAAAAATTTCTTGTTTCATTATATATTTTGCTTCAAATCTAAAGGAAACTCTCAAACTTTTCTTGTAGGACCCACATGGAAAAGTGATAAATTTTGAGTATGATTAAATCTTGAACCTTCCCTTTGGTGTTTAAAAGGAGCTTAGATGGTTTGTTTCATTATTTTATGAAGTTTTTCAAAGTTTTTTCAAACTAAGGCCAAGAGGCCAAGAACTTCACTCAACATTTCAGATTGGTTCTTAAAACTAACATTCACTTAAAGTTTAATCTTTTGAAAAAAGTGTTATTTTATGCTAGATCATATTAGGTTGTTTTTTTTTGAGAAAATCAAAGAGGGCACATATGTTCTCTCCCCATATCCTTTAGGGAACTTGGGTGACCAAAATCACCTTTTCATTGTGATTGTGCCTTTATCCAAGGCATGAAAATGAAGTTGTCTAGGCTCTCCCCAAAACTTGTATGGTTTGGGTGATCTAAAAGTAACCTCTAAATCCTTTTCACTTAGATCATTTATTTTATGTAATTTGGCTTGTGGAGGGGAGATCATAGCCTCTTCATGATTTATTTAGGGAAGATTTTACCTATGTTTTCATATCTTAGCATTATTTTAACCCTAATCCATGATGGGGTATATAAATTAGGGTAAACATATTGTGAGAGCAAAGGGGTTGAGTGGTTAACCTCTCATTTTGTATTAAAAACTTGAGACAAGTTTGGTTAACCATGACATTCCACTAAGTAGTACATGGATGGAATTTTTATGCAAATAAATATACCTTTGCATAGTAATTTAATCCATATTAACCCAATTGATGTGTTTCATATCTCATATTAGCCACTCTTGGGACCATCTAGATGGTTGTAAATTTAAGTTTTAGAGAACCCCACTTGCCATGGAATATTGTTGATGTAGGTTGAATAACCTGAAGATCCATGTCACTATACAATCTCTTGGGAGAAGGTGGGGGTGTAAAATACCCTACCACTTCATGAAATTTTATTTTTGGATTAACAATTAAAATCCTCCCAATAGCACATATATAGATGGATTTCAATAATACAATGTAACCTTGTCAGTTTAGGACTTAGGATGATTTACTTAGTTGTATTTGGTATTTTTGGTCTTTACTTACTTGGTCTTGATTTTAGTCTAAAACTTGTTTGTAAACAACATGTCATAACTAAAAACAATTATTGTCCACCATTATTGAACAAGGAGGCATTGCATTGGTAAAATCCAAATCATCTTTTTCCTTGTTCAAAACATCATCTTAAACATTGTGTTTGTATTATCTAAACAATGTAGTTATGCTACCCATTTGATTCTAAACCATTTTCTAAAAATCTTCAAGTCCTTCATTGATAATTAAAATTCAAAATTTCACCTTTTTAAGTTCTAGGTTAACATGTTAATTGGTTTTACCATTTGCACCTGACTTTAGTTAACTTGGGTTTAATTTATCATTTGGGTTGAAGGCCATTTATAGAATCATCATCATTTGATCATTGTGAACTTAAGTCATCTAGAATGTCACTTACACTTTAAGTTCTAGAACACATTTTATTATACCCCCTATTACCATGTGGCAATGTTGTGTTGCCTGTTTGGTTCTAGTTTTATACTTAGGAATTCTTGCATGTTTTCACATCATGATTTTCTTAATTATATTGTTACATTTCTAATTTAAAGGTTTTTCTTCTAATTTCCTAGTAAAAACTCATCAAAATTGAACTAGAGTTTATGGTATTGATGTATCTATAAACCTACATTTGGTGTACTAGTTTACACTTAGGTCTTTGAGTTATCATACCCTCTTCTAAATTATATTATTTTAACCCCACCAAAGGTTGAGTAATTTCATGAATAAATTATTCTAATTGTGTTTTATTATGCCACCTCTTTTTTATTATAGTCTCTTTTTTTACCTTATCACTTGTTTAGAAAAGATCAAATCACACCTTTGTTAAATATTTGTAAAACATTTTCCAAATATAGTAAAAAATAGAGAAAAAATCTTTTAGACTTGAATCAAAGGTGCACTCATAGTGAGGTCTTTTACATCCCTAGTTATGAGGATGAACAAGTTTATGATGGTCAAGATAATTTTGTGGTCTTTGAAGAAATTATCATTACTGTAAGATCTAAGGAAGATTATTTATAATATCAACCCCTAGAGGACAAAGATAAAACACTCCTAAGTTTGATAGAATCTAGTGCTAGATTACCCTCAGATTTTCCAATGGAATAATTATATACCTTGGTTAGAGAAGGAGAGTAACATCAAGGACAATCCTTTGAAAACATTGTAAAAACAAACATACCTTCTTATAACAAAGGAAAATAAATACTCATAGAGTCAAAACCTATTGATAAAGATATTGTCACCAAGATTAAGAAGATAAATCAATGATATGCAGACCAACTTATCATAAGATTGATAGAATCTTTAGTTGATACTTCAATCCATAATGACACTTCCAAGGAATAAGAGAATGTGGTTAAACAAATGAAAACTCTAGTTGAGAACATAATAATGATGGATCAATATGTCTCAATAAAATAACATAAATCCCAAAAGGTTCCACAACATGCTTTGTTAGATACTAAGCATAAATTGTTTTATCATCAAGAGCCTCTTGTTATTTCACAAAACCAAAGACCAAAACATTTGGTATGTATTGATTAAATCATATAGAACAATTTGGCTAGTTCATATCAACCAGCATATACTTTGGTGAATAGACCACGGACTACCCAAAATCAATAGAACACATATAATTCAAGGTAGTAGATTCTAATGAATCAATGAATTACTTACTCGACTCAAAGAGTTAACCAAAACAAAGTTATGGATCATAGGGTTTATATCCCTAAAAAATCCTCACAATAATATGGGCACATACCATGCCAAAAATAGGGGCACATACCACCCCAATATAATTATGTTCCACCCATGAATGCATCAAACATGTAAGAGTGGAATTCCATGAAAGATTGTGTCACAATTGAAGATAAGAAACATAATCAAGAAGTACAAATTTTATGAGATATGTCCATATCTATTTGATTTGAGTATTATCCAATTACCTTGTCCACCTCATTTTTAGGCACCCAAATTTGACAAATACAAAAGAAAGGGTGACCCTCATGAACACATTCAGGCATTCTTTATGTTCTACCAAGAGGTTGCTTATAGTAGCATTTATTTGCTTCACTTATTTCCATGAAGTTTAGTGGGATAAGATTTATATTGGTTACTTAAGTTACTGAAGGGATTGGTATGAATTGGAATGACCTATCTAAAAAATCATCAACCATTTCTCATATAATATTGAACATGAATTAACCACTGTTGACTTATGCAAAGCCAAACAACATGATGGAAAAAGCTTCACACCATATCTAAAATAATGGAGAGAATTAGCTATTCACTTTTAACATAATTTTATAGACAAATAGATATTGATCATTTTTACACAAAAATAACACCTTGAGGTGGTGGACAATCTACGACTTGCTTGTACAAACACATTTTAAGAAATCATAGACAAAGGCGTGTAGATTAAGAAAGTGATTATTACCAAAGGCCTTTTCAAGATTTACATGCAATGTTAAACATCAAATGAAACCTAATAAATATTTTAAATAGTTGTGCAAAAGAAACTTAATGGTTTCAATAAGAACAAGAACATGGTAGGGAATGGAGTAACTAAATCAAGGCACGTATAAATGGTGTAGGATCTACCATCTCCAAATATGCAATTAGCTCCCCCTAATCCACCAATAAATTTGTAAATAGTTCCTCCATGAAGGAAATTCTAGAATCAATTTATATTCTTTAGAAAATTAGGAGATCCTATTGATATAGTGTTCCAAAATCTCATAACAGCTAAACTAAGTATATGGCCTATACCAAAGCCATTTTTGATAGATCAACCAAAGCCAAATTGGTAAAAGGAAAATGAATGGTGTAACTTTCATTATGTTATTAGTCATGGTGATTATCATTGTATCTAATTGAAAAACCTTATTGAAGATCTAATTGAGAATGGTGAAGTTGAGATTAAACTTATTTTATAGGACACTAATTAGGATATGGGAATCTATAAAGATCCATTTCCTCAACATAATCGACAACCACCAAGGAAAAATCAAAACCAAGTATATAATAAATCATAAAATTAGAACCATCATCAAGGTCAAAATCATAATCAACATGTCATAATCAAGATCATAATACCCATGCTAATAACTTGGGTTACAAAAATATGCTTTATGACTATAACAACACCATGGGATGCATTTTTGCAAACCAAATTGCCACTATTACTATTAAATCTTGTGAGCCATCTTGTGCTTCTTTTTGGGCCCCAAATCCATCAAAATATAGGATCCATACCAACATAGTAGACACTTGGGCATGAGGTAATCACTTTTCATGATTGTTATTTTGTTATCTTGTGGTGCCAATTGGCAGGTGACTAACTAACTCCTTGTTCTCTCAATCATCATTGGGAAGTGGGTACATGGGATAGTTACATCTCATTAAAGGTATCATAATGGAGATGGTGGAATGAGTACCTCTAGTGCTAGCTCAACAATCAGCATACTCCCTTCCTCATGACACTAAGATGTTTTGAAGCTCTATAAAAGCAAGTTGAGTCCAGTTAGTGGAAGAGAAGATTAGATTAATGAAGCACTAATAGATTGGTTACAGATGCTATGTTCACTATTAAACTTAGATTTAGTTTGGGATGCCTTTATTGCTAAACATTATATGCCCAAGCTTACCTATCAGCCTATAGGCCTTTAATAGCTTAAGATGAGCATTTACTTAGTTCTTAATGATATGTGTGTGTGTGTGTGTGTATTATTATTGATCCTTATTTAATGGATTTAATGCTTAAGTCTATATAATGTATGTTGAGCTCTTACAATATTCTGGTCTAACTCATCTATGGTGTGTCTATAGCTTAATAGGACTCCAACACCTGATATAGGAAATTCTCTAAGTATGGGTAAGACCTTGTGCCTTGAAATGATACTTATGTATAAGCATGACCCTAAGCCTAATTTCCTCAACTAGGTACCCCAGTGACCTTTCAATCACTTAAATACTATTAAGCCAAGGTTAGGAAATGTTTGCACCTATAAAACTATATACCTACTTCATAGCTACTTACACCTGACATACAATCAATTTACCTAGCCCAAGATGACATGCACCTATTAATTCACCAATACCATTGTAATAAATAAAGACCTCAAAGGATATAGTTATGCCATGACAAAACTAGCCCAACATAGACCCTAGTCTCTTCTCCATTGTGCTTTAGGTGAGCACATAAGGCTTAAACCTTATGTGAAGTGATGCCAATGTAGTTGAGTGTCAAATTTTGAGAGCTATAAGAGTATTCAAGGCCTACATCACATTATAACAAGTCTAAATCTGACCTAAATAGATAGATAGATAAGCACCTAACTAGGCCCATGACTGAAACACCTACTTTTCTACAACATTTTAGTTCCATTGCTATGACCTATTGAATTTTATTTCTATAATGGTACACTAGAATAATGCTCTGACTCTCCCTTGAAAACATCAAGTGATAGTTATAATGAGTGGAAGATATATTTACACTGAAGCATCTAACTTTTAGAGGATATAAACCAAGGAAGTGGATCCAAAACCACTTGTATGATGACTTATATGAAGTTTTCTTTTTCAAACTACTGGAGCAACTATACTGATGGTTAGCTAATTGTGAAACACATAAAATTCAAAGCTATGGATAACACCTTAAGTGGATGAAAGAGAACCTAGAGAGGCTTTATAACTTAGATTCCACTTAGACTAAAGATGTAAACAAATGGTGGCAAGGGGTGCTGAATAGCTACATTCTTTATTTTGTAGTATCGATATACTCCTACCCTGAAGAAGAAGATTATAAATTCTTGCACGAACTAAGAGGTAAATTTATGAGAGAAATTGGCACCAAAATCAAGAAGATGATGGTGGATTACAACTTTGAGATCATGAGGATGGAAGGATAAAGTCCTCTCACATATGATCAATGCAATGGGGAAGAAGGGGATGTATAGGTGAGGTACAATTGAAGAGGATGAGTAGATTGACACCTAAGAGCTCAAGAGATAGGCTTATAATAAGAGAAGGCATAGGTTTTGGATGATATGGAACCTAGAAGTGTTAAGAGGACCTGTATCAAGTGAGAAGGCATGGGGAAGGATCTCTTGAATGGTAGAAGTGCCCTGAGGAAGGAACCCTTGAATCCATGGAACAAACTCTATACTTGATAGGTGAATGCTCAAGGTCCTTATATAAATTAACCATTAGAGATGGGTTAAATACACCTACCTCATTTAAACCTATGTCATGAGATCATGCACTGGATCCCCCATAGGAAGATATAATATTGATAATTGACCCTGTTGTCAACTTAGACTTTGATCATTTTGTAGATTTGGACTATAAGTTTTTGATTATACAAGTTGACCAAATTTGACCCTACTAGTCAAATTGGTCCCCTTATAGGTAAATATTTGATATTTAGATGTTTATATGGGTCTATTATTATTTCATAGGGTCTATTATAAGTCTTTTTATGTAATTTAATGCCACTTTAGCCTTGATCATGTTTTAATTAATCTATATGTACATTTGAGTCACTTAGTAGGTATTTAGGGGTCATAAATGCAAGTGGAATAGTTTCCAAGGTGTCCAAGTGTCTTATATTTACTTAAAACATCTAATAATTTATATTCCCTATCATAAATGTCAATCCCATATGAATCTTGTAGGTTATCTAACTAAAAATCAAGATATCAATTGAAAAAAGAAGATTTTGGCTATTGTATGGCCTATAAGAGAGTGTGACACATGGAATAAGGTTTTGAGATGAATATTAATCTTAATAATACTCATAGTAGTTATTTACATTCTTTTTAAGTCCTAAAAAAGGTTCAAAACCATTATTCTCTTTCTTCACCCTTCTAGACACATAAAAGTGGTCAGTAAGTTTATGCTTGGTATGGCTGGTTGAGGAGTTTTAAGACCAAATGACTTTAGAGGGTGATTATACACTTATATATATTTATTTTCATAAAAATTGTTCAAATATTGGTCAACTATACTTTATAAATCATCTATAACAAGTTGACTATGTTTTTTTGCTCACTATTCCCACACCCTGTAGGTTTTGATTTTGTTTGGAGAATTACCTATAATCCAACTAATGAGATTTATTTTATATGATTTTTTATCTCCCATATAATTATTCCCATGATTTGTTTCATTTTTCAAGTTTTTTTTATAGGAAAATCATCTCAAGTTTATAGATTGGTCTCATTTGAGGATGATAGGTAGGTTTCCACCAAATCTTCATGATTTAGTAGTGATTAAAAGGGATGAAAATAAGTTAATTGTCATTTTAAAAATGTTATCCTAATATCCTCCCATTTAAATTTCATTATCCAAATAAATCTTCATGGAATTTATAGTCACAGGAATCATGTAGTCAGTTTACACTATTACTATCATACACAGTTAGTCATGGTGAATCACATGTATAGAGCCTATATAACATGTTCACATAGGTGTGATGAAAGTTAAAAATCCTTGGTATATATTTTTTCAGCATGAATTAATGATTTGATAATTCAAATGGTTAAAATAATATTGTAGCAATCATATACAACACTTTCACACAACCTTCTGCCATGAACATACACCTACAAGTGTCTTCATGGAAGTCAAACACATTGAGAAGGATAATTTGAGCTAAGAAAGGTCCTTGATAATTAATATTATATTTTTAATATTTTAGATAGGTCTAAGAGTCATTTTAAGACCTATATCTCATGCTCACTACCTAGACTTACATATAGTGTCTGTATAGTGGAATGCCCACCTATAGGTGGCCCCATAGAGAGCTAGGGTGTCATATGGGAGTGCTGAAAAAAGTGGTAAAACTCCATTTTGGATTATATTATTTTTAAGAGATCATAACAGACCCATAAGTGTTTTTTATTTTATAGGAAAACTATGAAGAACCTTCCAAAAGTAATGACTATAGGTTTAGGGATAAAATCCCTAAAACATCAAAGCAAAGCACTTCACCATTTTGTGAATATCATATAATGAGTTTATCAAGAATCTTGATGCATTTAAGTGGATATTTATTTTATTCTCCACATAGGGTAAGGACTATACAAATTTTGGAGGGAAGATGACTAAGGGAAGATGGTTTTTAGAAGGCCTAAAGATGCGCCTTTAATCACAAAATTTAGGCAATGCCACATATAGGATTTGAAACTCCAAAGTGACTCTAACCTAAGTTGAAATTGAAACATATACTTATGATTGAATGAAATTATTAGTTAAAAATTCATATTCAAAGGGCATATTGATCACCAAGACAATGTTGATAGTGTGTTTTTAGACCCTATACACACCTATAGGTGTCTTTTGCTTAAGAGGTTGACCTACAATTGAATAAAAACTATCAAAAGCCCATAGTGTGATCTAAGTATGAATACCTAAAATATAAGGATTAATATTAGGTCATATTTATTCATATAATATTATATATTTCCCATGTTTTATATGATATATATTTAAACTATATAAAACTACCTACAAGACCCTACATAGTCAATTGTAGCTGACTGTGAGGGGCGGAGAGCAAAAGATCTAAGATTATTGATGTGTAATTAACCTACGTATGAAATAAATGAGTTAAAATATCTGATAAATGAAATTATAATTTTTCAAATAATCTCATGAAATGTTCCAAATTCTAATCCATATTCACAACTACAGGTATAGGTGCCCCTCTAAGATAAAAGCATAGTTAGTTGTAACTATGGTAAGACAGTAAGCAAAGGTTGGTATTATTGAAGTTGGAATTATAGGTATATGATTTTAATTAAAAAAAATATAATATTTATAATAACACCCAAATAATTTCTTGTAACATTATATTCAAATTTAAACTATATAGGATCACCTACATGTATGGTACCTTGAAGAAATACAATTAGGAATTGTGTTCAGTCTTAACTAAGCAAGGTGTGGGTAGGAGTACGTAAGATATTGAAGTAATGAGTAAACCTAGAGAAAATTAATTATGATCATGATTATATATATAATTTATTTAAAATGGAAAATAAGAGATATATCTATAAGGATGCATTACATAATCCATTCCTTAAACCCTGCAAACAGTCAACTACTCTACAAGTCTATCTTAGAATTTAAAGGAGTTAAGGGGTATAATGACCTGATAAAAGGCCAATTTTGTTATAAATAATATTTATGAATTATAGAGGCCATCCAAATAAAATTTTCTAGATAAATAGGGGAAGTCCCTCTATTTTGTCTTAGATAGAAGGCACTCCCTTTGTACACAAACCTTGCAGTCTTGGAAATAAGGGATGAAAGGGTGGAATAGGAGATATTTAAAACTTAAAAAGAGGTATGGGAGGTTGGAAAACATATAAAAAAACATAATATAAATTTCATAAAATTAGTAATCTAAATAGGGTGCTCTAAACCCTCAAGTATGCTAACAACCCTGTTAGGCAGGGTTTAAGCCTAGTGCCCAAATGGGAAGTCACTTACACTTCTAGCCTTGGGTATTAATTATAACCTATTTGATCATGTTTATATGGGTTTTTAATATTTTCAAATTCTTTCACCTTGAATATAAAATAAAAGGAAGCCATTTTTAGGCTTTAAGACAACTGAGACCTATGCAAAATGGAGAAACAAGCATGTCAGGAGAAGTTTGGTTGCTCACATATCCTTAGACACTATTTATGGAGATATAATAAGTTTGGATATGTTAATATGGGTAATTAAATTTAATCTTTTTATAACTTCCAATATTAATGAACAAAGCTTAAGATCCTAAAAGACCCAAAACCCTTTCAAACCCTTGGATAAGGACATAATTGGGAAAATGAGGTTGGAGGGATATCCAAGTTGGGTGGAATGACCATGAAATTGGTTGGAGTTTTTATATAACTCTTTAGGTCTCCTCCTCACAAAATTTTATTCTACCCTACCTATATGGATAGGGTACATAATTGCTTCTTTGACTATTTTGTGTATTGTGTAGGTTTTAGGGATGTTCAAGAGGAAAAATAAACTTTGGGAGTGATATTATGACTTTTTATAACTCAATATGACCATTTAATACTACAAAAAAAATCCTAAGTGTTGTTACAATTAGTTCCATCTTAACTAGTCAAACTAACATAGTGAACATGATAGTGAGAAGGGTAAAAAATTTAAGTGGGAGCCTATTTAAGGTGTGCCTATTGACTCTAAGGAAATTTATGGCCTTAAAATATGTCATTAACTAAATTTTATGGATTTTCATGAGAAATTTAAGACATTTTGTAACCCAAGTGTGCAAGGTGTGTGAAAAGGGGAGTTTCTTTGACTGCAAGTAGTGATGGCTCATATTCAAAGGAATATAGGTGATTAATAATGCATCCAATACATGTAATATAATCTATAAAAACCCTCCATATTAATATAATCATGATATTTATACCTAGTCAATTTTAGGATGTTCAAATATGGGTGAATGATGAAGGAAGTTTGCTTATGCATAATGAGAACTCCCACACCACATTTCATGAGTTAGATAGTTTAGAGATACATTTATCCTATTAGACCTTACATGGCCTAAATATTAATTAATTATTATACACATGTAACTCCTTATCATAGCATGACAAGTTTCCTGATGACTTTTGGACTTCTTTCTTCTCTTCTCTCTCTCAAGTTCTATAAGAACTAGACATTTTGGATATTATAAGGATGTTCCACTTGAGAATGGAAATATTTATTCATTTTCATATCATGGATCAATAAATAATACTTATTTTACCTCTTGAATGAATTTTAATAGTTTTTTAAATTGAATAATTAATCTTTCTTAGTGATGACTATTGTTTCCTTAGCATTGTTGTCTCATTCTCCCACCTATTTATAGCTTGAAAGCTTCTTCTTGCAGGTCATGTGAAATGTTTTATGAAGTGTCAAGGTTGAGTGAGTTAGTCTATTTAATATTTCCATTTTAATCTTTTTGTCTATTCTTCCTATCATAAACATTCATCCCAACCTCATAATGAAATATTGATGTGAGAAGATTCAAATTAGAGAAGTGTATGCCTAGTTAGTCTCTTGATATCATGTGTGACATGTATTTATTTGGTAGTTATCAATTAATATGGTGTATCAACACATTTAGGATATTTTAATTTTAGTTTTCTCTCCCTTTTCCTTACAATAATAGGTCTAGTAGTGATATAAAAGTGGTACATCCAAGGAACTATCCCTATCTATAGATTCACATCATTCTTTGGCTACCCATAGCCTAAAGATGTTTCGATTATGCCACTTGGATGAGGAGAGCTGAGACATCTCCTAAAATGGTGCAAATACAAGTGATAATAGTTTTTATCATGCTCATTAGGACTCATTCTCCAAGAAGTTTAAATATTTTTGGTGTTGTCTTTCAACACATAAACCTTTGGAGGCTTGTATCCAAGCATCAATGGTGACTCTAAAGTTAAATTAGTTGCTTAAGCAGCCCAGATTTGAGGTACATGATATATATTGACACATAAATGGTACATGGTCAATATTTTCCTAGTAATCTCATTCATAATGTGAGAGATGAAATAGATATGGTTAAAAGAGAGTGGGTACCTATTGAGAGAGCAAATTGGCAAAGGCTCAAAAGTGAGATGCTAGATGTGAGTGGTTTGGTTTCATCCTTAGGAGATAAGATGAAAATTCATGAGGAAAAAGCTCATCAAATCTATCATCTCTCATATCCACTTCCCCAATATTTATGTTAGTTCTACTTGACCCCTAATCATGAACCCAATCAAGTCTATCAAAGTCATCTTTTTCCCAATCGGCTCACAGAGAGAGTTGGAAAGACAAACCTTATTTTTGAAGTAAACCTTGATAGGTAAATTGTGTTAGATAATAATTAGATGAATTATTATAGATCATCAAAAAATTAAGTTGAATATAATCCCTCATTTACCTCTCTAATTACATCCCCACCTCAAGAAGATACTTCTAGATATGAAATCCCAAATGGGAGATAAGGTGAAGAATCCAAGCCTAAGTAGATCCCAAGTTTCTTGAACACTTATTCACTCCTCAAATTAGATCACTACCTCAATAAGAGACTCCTAATCATAACATAATAAGCTATAATAAGGTAGTGCAATCATGGGAAAAGAAAGAGGATAAAAGCCTAGATGAAGAGTGTGAAGTTGAAAAAGAACTTCATCCTATGCAAGCCCCTCCCACCCTTCCTCAAGAGACCTCTTATTTTCCATATCAGACCTATTGTACTCATTATCCTCATGAAAATTCCTATTAAATTCAAGAGATACTTTTACAAGAGAACCTAGCCAAGAAAATTCAAGAGTTAGAGTCAAAAACAAAATTGTTAAATCAAGGTGTGATGGAAGGTTTAGATATAAAAGAAGATCATATGACTAAACACACCCCATATAACCTTCCTCAAGAGAGTGATCAAGATAAATTATATTTCAATGAATTTATTTTGAAATGGAAGGAGTAAAACCAAGATAATTTAGCCTAAGGTTTACTCACCCTTCCTCAAGAACTCCCAAAAGGATCCCCTATAATTCATTCTCAATCTGATGTTGAGTTCTATGTTCCACCTCCACCAACTAGATCATCTTTTGCTCACCTTACTACCCTTTGCCTTGATGAAACTATGGTGTGGGAACATAAATAGGAGAATTTTTTTAATAATAATTTAGAACTCTTTATTAAAGAAATCATAACTCCTTGGTAGCCTCATTGGGATAGGTCACATGATTACAAAATGCCTAGCATTGGCATCACAAAGGAGGAAGAAATTAAGGTTATTATAGTCCTTGAGAAGAAAATTCAGTTTATAATATCTAAGATATAACTTGAGAGCCCTCAATAGGTTCTAAATGAAGAATAAGGGGTGATTTCTTGTGTTGAATCTTTTGATTATGTTGATATTGAAGAATATCTTCCTTTTGTAAAGGAAGAGGAAATCATCATTGGCTCTTCCATCACTATCCAATATATCATAGATTGGAAAGAACAATTCTCTAATCATCCTTGGGATGACGTTTTTTCAATCATTGGATTAGGTTATACTCCTCTTCAAGGAGACTATAATCTAGTCAAAAATGGAGAAGGAAGCCTTGACACTCAAGTGGGTATATAAAAAAAAAGCAATTTCAAATTTGTCCTTCCAAGAGGCATATACATTCCATGATGATATGATTGAAATCATCAAAATTGGTTATCATACTCTCAACTAGTTGGGATAAACACATCAAATTTTGAAGGATATAACAAACTTCTATTAGCCTCAATCTTCCAAGGAACAAGAAAATACTCATCTTGAAGCCATGCCTACCAAGAAGATACAAGTTAATCATGAGATAAGAGTGGTAAAAAGTATGAGGTATGTGTACAAATTAAAGAGGAATACATTTAAATTGGATACCTATTTAAGGATGATCTACTTGAGAGTAGATCAAGTGAAGTGCTAAGGAATAGGTTTGATTTACCCAACATCCAATCCAAAGAGCAACATGCTTGGCACTATGATTCATCTCATGAAGAAGAAGATTCAAGAAACTTTCCTTTTGATATTGAAATGGAAGTATTCTTAGTTTATAGTTGTGTATAATTTTTTGTTTATTATTTTCCCTAATTTATTTGAGCACACGTGTGTATCTTGTAGTGTGTTTGTTAGACTTTATGCGTGTCCTTTATTTTGTGTGGTTGAGGTAATTAATTGTCTTATCTTGGTGAAATCCTTGTTTTCAAGTGTTAGATCTTCTTATTTTGTTTATAAATTTAGATTACTCCCTAAACCCATGGATATGATAAGAATATTGATCTTTAGCATAATGGGCATGCTACCCTTATAAGTCACCATTTTGTTGACTAAATTTGACCTTGCTGGTCAAATTTTTCCCCTTATAAGTAAAAATTTGATATTTATATTTTTATATTGATCTATTATTATGTCATAGGCTGTATTATAAGTCTTTTGATGTAATTTGATGCCACTTCAACCTTGATCATGGTCTAATTAATTTATATGTCATTTTGAGTAACTGTCATAAATGCAAGTGGAACAATTGTCAAGGTGTAAAAGTGTCTTATATTTCCTTAAAAATCCAATAAGTTATATTACATATCTATAATGTTAGTACCATCTAAATCTTGTAGGTTATCTAACTGAAAATCAAGAAATCAACTAAAAAATGAAGAGTTTGGCACTTGTATGGCCTATAAGAGAGTGTGACACATGGGAGAAGGTTAAGAGATGATTATTCATCTTCATAATACTCATATTAGAGATTAAAATTATTTTTAAGTGCTAAAAATGTCCAAAACCATTTTACTCTTTCTTCACCCTTTTAGACACATAAAAGTGGTTAGCAAGTTTATGCTTGGTATGACCAGTTGAGGAGGTTTTAGATGAAACACATTTAGGGGGTGATATTACAATCAGAGAGATTCATTTTAATAATAAATTTTCAAATATTAGTTAAATTATCTTTATGAATCATCTCTAATAAGTTGACTATGTTTTTTTATTCATTATTTCTTGCACCTTATAGGTTTTTCTTTTATTTAGATAAATACATAAAATCTATCTCTGAGATTGATTATAGATGATTTTGGATCTCCCTTATAATTATCCCCTTGATTTTTTTCATGTTTAAATGTTTTTTTAGATGAAAATCATCTTAGGTTTATAGATTGGTCTCATTTGAAGATGATAGGTAGGTTTTCACCATTTGTAAAATCTTCATGCTTTGGTAGTGATTTCAGGGGGTGAAAATAAGTTCATTCTCATGTTTCCATTATTATATTGATTTATTACCATTTAAATTTCATTCTCCAAATCAATTTTCATGGAATTTGTAGTCACAAGAATCATGTAGTTAGTTTATCCTATTATTGTCATATATAGTCAGTCATGGTGAATCATGTATATGGAGCCTATATAGCATGTTCATAAAGGTGTGATTAAAGTTAAAAAGCCTTGGTATATATTTTTTCAACATGAAGTAATTATTTGATAAATTAAATGGTTAGAATAATACTATAGTAGTCATTTACAACACTTTCACATAGCCTTCTACCATTAACATACATCTACATGTGTCTTCATGGAAACCAAGCACATTGAGAAGAATTGTTTGAGTTGAGAAAGGTCATTGATAATTAAAATATTATATTTTTTATCTTTGCGATAGGTCTAAGAGTAATTTTAAGACCTATATCTCATGCTCACCACCTAGACTTACATATATAGTTTGCATAGTGGAATGTCCACCTACAAGTGACCGCATAAAGAGCTAAGGTGTCATATGGGAGTGTTGAAATAAGTGGTGAAACTCAATTTTGGATTATAGTATGTTGAAAATATCATAATAGACAAATAAGAGTTTCTGATTTTGTAGTAAAACTATTATTAACCTTCCAAAATTAATGATTGTAGGTTTAGGGATCAAATCCCTAAAACATCAAAACAATACACTTCACAATTTAGTGAATATTATATGACCAAGTTATCAAGACTCTTGATGAATTTAATTGGATATGTTTTTTATTATCCACATATGATAAGGAATATATAAATTTTGGATGGAATATGACTAAGGTAATACGATTTTTATAAGGCTTAAAGATGCACCTTTAATCACTAAATTTAGGCAGTGCCACCTATAAGATTTGAAACTCCAAAGTGACTCTAGCACCCAGGTTGAAATTGAAACATATCCTTATGATTGAATGACCTTATAAATTTAAAGTTCATATTTAAGGATCATAATTATCATTAATATAATTTTGATACTATGTCTTATACCCTATACACACCTACAAGTGTATTATTCCTAAAGGTTGACCTAAAGTTGACTGTAAACTATCACAAGCTCATAATGTGATCTAAGTTTGAATATCTACAACATAAGGATTCATATCAGGTCAAATTTATTCATATAATATTATATGTTTCTGATGTTTTATATGATATGGGTTTGAACTATACAAAACCACCTACAAGACCCTACATAGTCAGTTATAGCTGACTGTGAGGGGCAGAGAGAAAAAGAGTTAATATTCTTGATGTAGACTTAACCTAAGTATTAAATGAATGAGTTAAAATAAATAATAAATTACCTTGTAAATTTTCAAATAATCTCATGAAATTTTCCAAATTATAATCCATATTCACACCTACAGGTATAGGTGCCCCTTTAAGATAAAAACACAATCAACTATAATTGTGGTAAGATAGTGAGCAAAGGTTGGTATTATTGAAGCTGACATTATGGGTATATGATGTTAATACAAAAAAAATGATAATATGTATATTAATACCCAAATAATTTCTTGTAACACTATATTCAAATTAAAACCATGCAGGACCACCTATAGGTACAATACCTTGAAGAAATACAATTAGGAATTGTGCATAGTCTTAACTAAGCAAGGTGTAAGGAGGAGTATGTAAGAGTTTGAAGTAATGATCATACCTAGAGAAAATTAATTAATATCATGATGTGATATATAGGATATTTACACTGGAAAAAAATAAAGAGATCTGTAAGGATACATTACATAGTCCATTCCTTAAACCTTGCAGATAGTTAATTACTCCACAAGTCTGTCTTGGAATTCAAAGGAGTTAAGAGATATAATGACCTAATAAAAGGTAAATTTTATTTTACATATAATATTTATGGATTTTAGAGGCCCATCAACATTTTTTTGTCTAGATAAATAGGAGAAGTTTCCTCTATTTTATCTTAGATAGAGGACACTCCCTTTGTACATAAACCCTACAGTCTTGTAAAGAAGGGATAAAAGGGTGGAATAAGAGTTGTTTGAACCATAAAAGGTGGTGTGGGAGGTTTTAAAACATAAAAAAAAAACATAATATACCTTTCATAAATGGAGTAATCTAAACAAGGTGCTATAAACCCTCAAGAATGCTAATAAGCCTATTAGGTAGGGTTTAAGCCTAGTGCCCAAATGGGAAGTCACTTACACTTATATAATTTGTTATGCATTATAAAATATTTGATAATTTTTATGGGGTGTTTTTATATGTTTAAAATCTTTCACCCTAAAGAGAAAACACAAAGAAGCCATTTTTAGGCTTTAAGACAACTCAGACCTCTGAAAAATGGAGAAACAAGCCCATTAGGAGAAGTTTGCTTGCTCACATCTCATTGGAAACTATGAATAGAGATATAAGAATTTTGGAGATGTTAAAAATGGTCCTTAACTTTGATATTGTGGAACTTTTTTAAATTTATAATGTCCAATCTTCATGAATAAAGCTTAAGAGCCTAAAAGACCTAAAACCTTTACAAACCCTTGGATAAGGACCCCATTAGGAAAATTAGGTTGGATGGATATAAAAGTGGGGTGTAATGACAATTAAATTTGTTTTAGGTTGTATAGGACTCTTTAGGTATCCTCCTCATCAACTTTTGTGCTACCCTATCTATA
Organism: Torreya grandis; assembly: GCA_037957365.1. NCBI lineage: Eukaryota > Viridiplantae > Streptophyta > Pinopsida > Cupressales > Taxaceae > Torreya > Torreya grandis. The sequence continues at coordinate 517,136 of JARHVA010006174.1, forward strand.
TGAACAGGGTACAAAATTATTTTCTTTGACTATTTTGTATTGTGTAGGTTATAAGGACTTTAAATAGGAAAAATAAACTTTATGAGTGGTACTAGGAATTTTTATAACTCATTATGACCATTTAATACTACAAAAAATATCCTAAGTGTTCCTACAAGTAGTTACATCTCATCTAGTCAAATTGGCATAATGAATATGATAGTGATAAGGGTAAAAACTTCAAGTGAGATCCCATTTAAGGTGAGTTTTATGCCTATAAGGAAATTTATGGACTTTAAAAATGTGATTAACTCCATTTTATGGATTTACATGAGAAACTAAATAAATTTTATAAGCCAAGTGTGTAATGTGTGTGAAAAGGGGATTTTATTTAACTGTAAGTAGTGATGGCTTATTTTTTAAGAATTCTAAGTGATTATGAATGTAAAAAATTCATGTAAGAACATTTATAAAACCCATACCTCCCATTATAATCATTATATCTATCCCTAGTTAGTTTTAGGATGTTTAAATAGGGGTGAATGATGAAGGCATTTTTCTTGTGCATAATGAGAACTCCTACACCACATTTCATGAGTTTCATAGTTTGGAGAGCCATTTTTCCTATCAAAACTTTCATGTTCTATATCATAATTAATTATTATGCACATTTAACTCCTTATCTTATCATAAGAAGTGTCCTTATGACCTTTGGACTTCTTTTTTCTTTTCTCTCTCTCAAGTTCTATAAGAACTAACCATTTTGGCTCTTGTAAGGATACTCCACCTAAGGATAGTGAAGAATTTCTCATTTTCATAACATGGATCAATAAAGACTACTGATTTTAACTATTTTATAACTTTTCATAATGTTTTCACTTAAATTATTCATCTTTCTTAGTGATTATTATTGTTTCTTTAGCATTGTTATCTCATTCTCCCACCTATTTGTAGCTTGAAAGCTTCTTCTTATAGGACATATGAAGTGTCAAGGTTGAGTTAGTTAGTATATTAAATAGTGTCATTAGAAGACTCTTTTATAGTCCTCCTAGCCTAAAAATTCATCCTAAGCTCATAATGAAATACTGGTGTGAGAATATTTAGATTAGAGAAGTATATGCCTAGTTAGTCTCTTGATCTCATGTGTGACATGTAGCTGGTTGGTAATTATCTATTAATTTGGTATATAGCTACCTTTAGGATATTTTAATTTCATTTTCTCTCCCTTTTCATTGCAATCATAGTTCTAATAGTGATATAAAAGTGGTACATCAAGGGAGCTATCCCTATCTAGAGATTCACCTCATTCTTAGGCTACCCATAGCCTATAGGTATTTCAGTTGTGCCACTTGGATGAAGAGAGATGAGACATCTCCTCAAAGAGTGAAAATCTAAGTGACAACATAATTTATTCCTTATGAGGATTTAAGTGAGGATATTTATAAACCTCAAGGTGTTATCCCAACTAGATAAAACATGAGTGAAAGTACCCTAGTCTAACCAATGTCAATTGCATAGCCTGGGAAACAACCTAAAGGAAGTGGCCATGTACCACTATTCTATAGTACAAAGCCATCATATTCTATGATAATAGTGGAAATGATGGGACCAATGCCTAACCTAATGGTTGGAGGCCTCAAAATACCAATGCTAAGATAATTACTAAGGGGATAAGTACCTCAAACACTATCTACTCCCCCACCCTAGATTTATTATGAGATGGCCATACATTTTCCTAAGTATCAAGTCATGGAGAATTCCATAGAGCATGTACTCAAGTGTGAATTATAATGTCACACTTGGGGAATAACCTAATTTGAGTGTAAGGCAACCTAATTTATAACAACTTTGCCTACTCATAGCCATACTTGGTATAATAAGTTTGATCCTAACCAAGCTATGGTTGATTATGATACCCTGAAGGGAGCCTTGAAATTTTTTGATATACCTAAGTTTGAATAGTAGAGCATCATCATGCTCAAGGATATCAACCAAGGATTATTAGAGAGCATGCACTTATATAATGTTAGGTTCAAGGCTCTCCTCTCCAAGCTTCCTTATGATATTCACCCCTCTTATCATACACAATGGCTTATTGAAGGATTACTAGTACCATTCAAAAGGGCACTATCCATGAAAACATTCATAAACCTTTAAGAAGTGCTTGAAGTTGTGCTTAGATCTGAAGTAGTAGGGATACTGATATAATAATTAGCCCATTTAATAAATCATATATTATGTCTATGGCCTCCCAATTATAAAATATGACTACTAGCTCATCATAAGACACTCAAAGTGGGTTATGGTGCATTGATTACAAGATATAGGGATATAATAGAAATAACTACCCTTGAAGGAAAGTGTGCACACTTATCCTTAGCTATGAATTTTGTCATGAGGCATATGATGTTTAGAACTACCCTTTGTTGTAATTCACTATTTAGGTCATCACAAATACCTATTGATGGTTATGTGATGCATTTACCCATAACATGGTTGATTTCCATGTAATTAATGAGATGCACAAGAACATAAGGAGAGGTGAATGAAAAGAAATGATAATATCATGAGGGAAAGGATCCCAAGGAAATGAGGGTTATAACTAGTAGAATGTAGGCTACGTGATTCAAAGAGGCATCAAAGGGTGAGGTGGTGGATGTGGTAGAGGAAGTTTCCCACCATTATCATGTTACAAGTCTGGTTTGACCAAACACTATCAGCATGACTACCCTATGCATCAAATATGTGGGTATTATCAAGGAATACATAAGTCAAAGAATGCCTTGACTTATATAAAAATTTGACCCAAAGTAGGTCAAGCACTAACAAGGGCATATGGATGATCAGACATAAGTCTATAGAGGTGGAATGGGTTCCAAAGGCATATCCATCCTACATGGAGTCAATCAAAGTGTAGGAAACTACATGGGGTGGACTCACCACCCAACCACCAATTATGCTAATATCAAAGTTAAAATTGGAATATGGGATGTCAAGCCACACTGAGCATATTACACATTTAGAACACCAATATGTACCTTATCTAAACCTTGCATACCAAAAAGACATATTAAAGCAAGCCATGAGTGTGATAAAAAACCTACAAGGAGAGCTCCAACTAGAATGAGACCTATAAGCATAGGTTGTTACCTCTCACAAAATGAAGGATGACTAAGAGGCTGATTTGAAAGAGCTAACGAAGATCTTGAACCTCCTAGAAATAGAAGGTATGCTACCCATATTAAATAACTTACTTATAGAACATGTAGGAAAATAATTAGTTGTAGTTGTAATTCCATGATGGAAAGGGTGTAAGAGGTTAGGCATACATAGAATACATAGTATGACCAAAAACTCCTAGTGAATGCCAACATTGATAGATGTTCTATCCGTGAGGTCCTCATTGACACAAGTACCAAGGTTAATATCCTAACCAAGAACATATGGGAAAATATGGGTAGGCTACCCTTAATTACTTCTCCCCATGTATTCTTCATGGCCAACAAGACTTGAGCATAGCCAATTAGAATTTTGAAGGGATCCATTGTAGATATTATGGGTTCCAAATTACATGCTAACTTTGAGGTAATTGGGTTGGTTGAATTGGATAACTATCTAGCACTTCTAGAAGGCCATGGTGCTATGCAAATAATGCCAATATGCATTTCAAGGAGTGATACATGACCTTCAAAAATGGTAAATAAAAGGTAGTGATTCCCATTTCAAGTAACCAATGACCCCCTATGTGGAGATCATTGATCCAGAGGATGATATCAACCATATATATAACATCATGGTGTAAAGTGATAAGAATCTCAACTCTTCTAAAAAAGGGTTTCTTTCTTAAGAGGATGGGTAGTTAGCCTTGATACCACTGATGTCACTTTTGATTGATGGGTTGAAGATGCTTATGAGGCCACTATTTATATATGTAAATTATTTACACCCCAAATATATGGGTCCCACACTATTGGGAGAAAGGAAAGAAGGTACTCAACTTGAGAAAAGGCAACCTTACAACACTCCCAAAATTTGAAGGGAGAAACCTAGTGGAAATGTATGTCCATGACCTTAAATCATGCATCCCCAAATAAATAGACAAATTTGGCATGCTAGTGTATACCTTAAGAAGCACTATTGTGTATTAGTGGGTAGTACAAAAGTCTAACTTTCCAACCTAGATAGAGGTTAAAATGACCATTTTCAATAGATTTGGGATGAGTAATGATAACTTGGGTATATTATCATACTCTATAAACTCTAATCCTATGGTTCATGTGCACCTATGTGAAGAGACGTAGACTGACAACAGTGTGACTACCCCAAAGAACTTATGGGTGCATGCCATTTATAGGACTCTAAATATATGGGCATGATTATGGTATGTGGTTAATGAGACATAGTGATAGATAACTAATTAGTATTCCCTTAAGGATAAATTTGTGCACACCTTCTCCTTTACCTCAAAAAACATGGAATTGGTCAAGCCACTACAAGTAATTTGGAGGGTAGTATTCAAGTAAATTGCCATCCTTGACAAGCACCTAAAAGACATGTTTGGGGAAAAAGGGCTGGTATTTCTAACTTTCTTTGAGGAATAAATTATCAATAGTGACTCAAGCAAATAAGATGATGAAACTTGTAAGGAGTGCTATAGTAAAATGCTAACATCTGAAAGAAAGCTTGTACACCAAGTAGATGATAGTGCTCCCAATGAAGAAGACCCCACTCATCTTTGCATAGAGATAACTAATGGAAATTTAAAAGTTGAGGAGTCATACCAGGAAAAGAATGAACCATACCACACACCACTAAAGACCATCAAAGTAAGCATTAGAGTAGAAGGAGAACCAAAGATGGCTACTCTAGGTGCCTATTGGTCTGATGTAGAATTGGCACACATCATAGACCTCATAAAGGAATTCTAAGACTTGCTGCCTAGGACTTATCAAGATATGAAGGGAACCCACCCATCTCTTTGGAAGATGAGCATAAATATAATTGATAGCATAAGACTATTCAAAAAGTGATCCTATAGAATAAATCCTGACCTCCATGCCAAGGTTAAAATAGAGATCAATGCAATGCTAGATGTAGGAGTTTGAGTGGGTGAGATAAATGGTAATAAAAATCAAGAAGGATAGGTGCACTCACATTTACATCAATTATATAATGTTGAATCTTGCTGGTATTAATGATCCCTTATTGACTCTATTCACAGATGAAATCATAAAAGGCATTGTAGGTTGTGAAATCTATACCATCATTGATGGGTTCTCTGGATACCACCAAGTCCAAATTAAGGAAGAGGACAATCCAAAAATAACCTTTACAATTGAATGGGGATATTTTTTTAATAACATGATTCCCTTTAGACTCAATAATGTGCCATCTATATACTCTAGAGTGGTGATCATCATCTTCAAAGACTTCATCCACAAGTTCCTCCAAGTTTACCTAGATGACTAGATGGTGTATGGCCTCATCAAGGACCATTATGATAACTTGTGCCTATTTTTTAAAGAGGTTTAGGTAGTTTCCAATATCCCTTAGCCTCAAGAAGTTCATCTTCATAATACCATTTATAACCCTACTCAAGCACATCATCTGTAAGGATGGTTTGCTTATCAATCTAATGAAGATTGTGATCATTATTTAGCTCAAGACTCATTCCACACATAAATACATTCATTCCTTTCTTGGACACTATGGGTATTATATAAAATTTATATAGAGCTATGAAAATATTGTGACACTGCTAGAAGAGCTCTTTTGCAAGGATGACCCATTATACTAGGGTAGAGCATAAGAGGATGCCTTTGAGACCTTAAAACTCAGATTGGCTAGCATACCTCTCTTACAATTTCCCAACTTGATCACCCCATTACACACATATGTTGATGCTTTTATTTTATGATTAATGAAATTCTAGTATAGCATGGTGAAGGAAAAATGGATCACCCCATTTATTTTTCTATAAAAAATTTAAGAAAGGTATATCAAAACTATACCACAAATGAGCATGAGGCACTCACCATGGTCTACGCCCTATAAAAATTTAGAAAATATTTGTTGGTGACCCCATTCATCATTTTCATAGACCATGAGGTGATTAATTACCTTTTGAATAAGCCTATTCTCCATTGGTCCATTTTTATATGGATCATTCTATTTCAATAATTCTAGTTTTACATTATTGTCAAGCCTAAAAAATAGAAATTGAGCCTAGAACATTTATCCCATATAGACTCTAATAATATAGTAGCACCTATTAAGGATGATGTGTTGGATGTGAAAATTTATAGAGTCTATTTTTCTTCTAAGGACATGGCAAAGATACTCACATTTCTAACATCTAGATATGTGTCCCAAATAATGACAAAAAAAAAAGAAACAACTTGTAGTTTGCACTACCCCTTTTCAGCTTATTAGTGGGGAACTATATAAACTAGGTTGAGATGAAATTATATGATAAGGTGCCTTGGATCATGAAAGAGAATCCATCCTATATGAGGTACATGATGGGATAGTATGAGGTCATTGCATAAGAGATGCAATAGTGTGCAAGGTGTTGCAGTCAAGCTTGTGGTGGCAAGTCTGTTTTAGGATTGCACCAAGGCATGCAACATCTACTAGTGTATAAGGAAGCCCAACTACCAAGATGAGATGCCTCTCATCCCCATTATTGTCCAAAAACCATTTGAGAAATGGGCCATTTACTTTGATGGACCAATTACCTCTAAATCATGGTGCATAGGTGTAAGGTACATTCTAGTAACAACTAACTATTTCACCAAGTGGGTCAAGGTTGTGCCAATCAAAAACTACACATCTGCCACAGCCACAATGTTCATATGGGAAAAAATAATAATCTATTATGGGTGCCCACTTATCTTGACTAGAAATAGGGGAAATCACTTTATTAAAAAAATTATGTGGATCTTGCTAACATAATACATGGTGGTACACCATAAGATAATGCCTTACCATCCTCAATCAAATGGTATATCTAAGGCATTCAACAAGATCCTAGGTATGTGCATCATAAAAATATGTGATTTTGGTCTCAAATATTAGGATGATTGAGTATCAATAGTGTTATGGGAATTTCATACAACCTACAAGCTCCTGAACAAGGCTACACCATTTCAACTAGTGTTTAGCACTGAGGTAATCCTATCAATGGAATTGTTGGTTCCATCATTGTGTATCACATGCATTCGTTTATTACAAGACCAAGAATCATTGAATGTAAGGCTAGAGGACTTAGAGTACTTAGATGAGGCATGTGCCCAATCAAAGTGAAGCTAGGAGATAAAAAAGGTATGTCAAAAGCTCTAGCATGACAAGCATATCAAGCACAAGGTGATAACAAAAGGGGAACTAGTTTTGATCTATGACTCCAAGTATATCAAGCACTCAAGTAAGCTATAAATAATGTATATGTGCCCATATGTCATCCACAACATATTAGAGATTGGTGCATGCAAGTTTTACACATTGTCAAGTGAAATGCTCTCTAGGCATTTCAATGGTAATTGATTGAAGTTGTATCGACACTAGGGTAGCACTTGTGCCATCAAACACTGACTTCTTAGTCATGAGTTAGTTGTATTGAGTGACTATAATAAAGTTTGTTTCAATCCAAATAAGTTCCTTTTTGTGTATTTTTTACAATTTTGATGTGGTAGGTAATAAACGGTACTTCAATGCCATTAGTAAAATGTTTTTGGCATTTTCATGCATTATTCTAGCTAGGTGAATCAAGTATAATTGCTCTCCAAGTGCTTGAGGCCAGACACTTAAGTTATGGGTGTGTGAAGTTTATCAGAGTTAGACACAAGGTGGACTAGATCTTAATGTGCAAGATTCAAGAAGTGAGGCATTAATCCCATGGTGTTATCTAGGAATTTGACTCAAGAGAGGATGGTTAGTATGGTGTTAGTTCCAAAATGAAATAAATACACTAATAACATAACATCTCTAGGCCTAGACACTAGGGAGAGCTTATTTAAATAAGACAAATGAAAAATAAAAGTAAAAATTAAGGAATAAAACACAATAATTCCTTCACCTTCCTTGCATGCTCCAAAGGTCTTTATAGTAGTGGCTTACTCAGCTTGTGCTCATGAAGTCCTTGGTAATGGAAGCTTGTCTAGCTCCACCTCTCCTTGGCACATTTGGCTTATATATTGGCTTAGATTGGAATAAATTTTGCATGGTAACACTTGTTTCATGAAGCTTCTTTTAGAACCAATATTGCATTATAAATTTGCATTCTCAAGTCTTTGAAATGATGTGCTAAGGCCTCCTATTTGTAGATTTTTGCAAATGTCTAGAATCAACCTAAACCATCCATCTCAAAATTGAAATGTGTGGTTGTGGATTAATTAAAATCTTGGAATTAATATTATAATTAGGATCATCAATATTTGGGATAGAGGAGCAATTAAGAGGCATTGAGGGCTTTGATGAGGCATGGGAGGCATGAATCTTGATATTTGTGGCATTTATAGCCTAGGGATGTCTTCCAAAGAAATGAGGTCACTTGATGATGAAAATAGTCAATATTCATTTCCATAAATAAGTTTTCAACAATTTTTCATGGAATTCTTGATTAGGCCTTGATTTGGGTTAATTAGCTCTTAAGCATGATTAAGCACTTTATGCACAAATTACTCAAATTGATCAGAATGCCATGTTATTGGTCAAAAATTTGAATAGATTAAAATTAGAAGTCCATGTTAGATGTGTTGGAACCATTATCCCATTTAGGATGCTACTGAAAACAAATAACCAATGCATGCATCTTGTGTAAGAGATTTGATAGGAAATAACAATCCAGAGCACGTATGTATAAAATTAACATTTTGACTTGGAATGATCTAATCAAAGTTAGTTGGCCCATAAATTTCATTACCCCATTTAGGGATACCATGGCCAAAATCAACACTTGAATACATTAGTTTCACATTGTTTAGCATATTTTAGTGTTTTTAGGCCAAATTGTGCATTTTTGGTGGAAATTGGCCAAAAGCCTAATTGGGGGTTATTGGTGGCCAATTTTAGGTGTCTATAGTTTGCCCCTTTTTGAGAAGGAATTGCAATCTACAAGCACAATAATATATTCTCAAAAAATGAAAAGGTATTATATGCCTACAAATACAAAGATGATTAACTAACTGTATGATACCCCATTGAGGGAATGATTGGCACAAGTATGTCGGCAAATGGTCCCTTGAAAATAAAGAAGCAAAATGAGGGGACCAAAGAAAAGAAAGATGATGGGGTGAAAACATAATTATATTTAAAAATTAGTCAAAGTCACTGAGAATGTAAGTGGGATGGTGTATAATGGTTTTCCTAAAGGCAATTATAAGTAGTACACCCTGATAGTGGTAACGTGGTATGATAACACAATGATTTGCCCAAAGGCATTTATAATCATTAAGAAGATGAAGCTACCCCAGTTAGGATAGACAAACAATAACATGCCCCTATATGGGTATAAAAATTAAAGTGGTGACAACATAATGATTTTCCCAAGGTGATTATAATCATTGAGAAATGTAGGTGGGATAGTGTGCAATGATTTGCCTATAGACAGTTATAATCATTGGACCTAGATTATGGAAAACATTATAAACTTGGACAAGGATGATGATAACTTAAGATAGAGGGTAATGATGAACTGGAACAACCTACTAGTAGGGAGATGCTCATCATAACTAATAAAAGTTGAAATTCATGTGTGGTTAATTACTCTATTTGGGATATGATTAAGATTGAATCCAGATGTTGGTGCTAAAGAGATGCCACCATTGTTGAATAGACTTCTTGAAGCTGAGGTTTATTATAGAACTTATTGGTAGCATCATGATATAACATCATGAGGACTTGGTCAAAAATATGCATGAGGACTAACTCCCATAATCCAACACTCAATAGAAAATAATGCATCAATGATAGAAACCATGATGACAATGTAAACATATGAATATGGATGGATTAAAGTATAAGTGTGGGCAAGGAATCACTCAATGAAAACATAAAATAAATCAAGGAAACAATTTTTAAAGCAAACAAATAGGTAGACAAACAAACAAAATAAGTATAAATAAATAAACAAAAAACCCTACAAACATTTCCCCTATAAAATAGGTGACAACTTAACAAATGAACAAAATGGGGGAATAGAAGAAAGGGAAGGGGGTGGCTGAGCTATCTCCATATGCAATAGGCAAGTGGGCACTACCTACATAGTTCCATGGATGTAATATCTAACAAAAAACTTCAGGTCAAAAGTAGTTCTCTTAGGGAATGGGAAGAAAATGATAACTAATGAAAAAAAATAGAATAGATGTGATATAATAATAGGAATGGTCTTTTAAAAGGACAAGTGCATGAGAGAAAAAGGCCAAAAAAGATAGGGAAACTAAATGACAAGTGATTTGCTTGTAACTTAGTAAGGGTTCCTAGAATCCTTAAGGCAAAGAAGTGGTCAATGTTTTTTTCTTTTCTAATGATTTTTCAAATGTTTTTGAAATTGTTTTGGAGGTATCTCAACTCAATCAAGAATGATGAGACACCAAATGGTTTAAGCTCGTAAAATGGTGAGAATGTTCAAACTTAGGTTGCTCACAAAATGGTGAGAGAATGGCTTAGGTTGCTCATAAAATGGTGAGACTGTGGTGGAGAAGGGTGAGTGATCTAATCTCAACAAGTATTGAGTGCTACCTACATAGTCCCAGAATAGGACCTCAAGTCACTGTAGTTTTTCCCTTATAATAGAGGAACTCGACTAGTGTAGCAATCGATTCAAACAAAATAGGCATAGTTGGTAAAAAGGCATAACATGGCATATGAAGTGGCAATTTGGTACATCAAGGCTTAATGTTACCCCTATTTTTACCATAGGTGGTTATAAATAAGACACGACATAGATCAATGGTACTAATTTGCCCAAAGGTGGTTATAATTAGTAGTAAGATCTATGGTAAGAAAGGAATAAAAATTGAAGGATGCAACTGCTAAAAATTATGTCACACTATAAAAAAAATGCTCTCTATTTGAAGTACTTAAAATAACTAATAAACTAATCAAATACCTTGATGCTAAAACTATGTAATGAATGATAAAAACCAAGGTCAAATGGGCTAGGCTTTAGAAGACACTAGGTCGATAGAATGGAAGTGAAAATTGGATATGATGAAGAGACATATAAGTATGGTATTTGTATAAATAAGAATAGTGATAAAATGGCATAACTAAAATGGTACTTATAAATAATACACCTTATCATTCAAGCATAGTATCGCTTGAGATGAATAATATTCATCAACTTAGAAGTTCATCACCATCTGGTGTGGTAAGACTATATGCTCTTGATCCATAATCTGTAGTGATTATGAAAGGCCATATCTAGTTTGGTTTGAATTTCCATTTATGGTTTTTCTCAGTTGTGGTATTCTTTTGGTTTTATTTAAGAATAAGATCACCAAGTTTAAATGTTTTATACTTAACATGCTGATTATAGTGGCCTTTGAGTTGGTTCTAATATGCTTGAAGATTGTTGAGCATGGATGTGCATTTTTATTAAATAGATATATCTTTTGTAGGTGAGCTACTTGATAGTCATGATCATCTAGGACATGCTTGAAAGAGATGCATAGTGAAGGTAATTTGACCTCAATGGGAAGGATGGATTCAATACCATAAACACGTGAGTATGGAGTGGCTCCTATGGGGGTATGATGATTGGTATGGTATGCCCAAAGGGTAGGGAATATTTGGAGGTGCTAATCATGATCAACATCACTGATAATATTTTTGAGAATGTTTACAATTATCTTTTTGGATGCCTCAACTTGGCCATTACCTTGAGGGTGAGATGCTATAGAAAAATGTTGTGTGATGTTGTACTAGTTACATAGATGTTCTACATCTTTGTTCTTGAATGATCTTCCAATATCAGATATAATACTAGAGGGGATACCATAGAAATAAATGAAGTGGTTGAAAATGAATTTGGAAATTTGCTTTCTAGTCATGTAAGTGAGGGGTATAGCTTCAACCCACTTAGTGAAATACTTGGTGGTGGTAAAGATATGTTTATGGTCATCAGATGAAGTGAGATTAATCTTTCTAATGAGGTCAAGTCCCCATGTAAAAAATGGCCATGGTGTCAACATCAATTTTAGAGTTTTTACTAGGGCATGAATTAGATTAGCATGTTTTTGACATTTGTCACACTTTTTTACATAGGTAGTAGCATCTACATCCATTTTGGGCTAATAATAACTAGTATGCAAAATCTTATTGGATAGTACTGCCCCATTATAATTAGCTCCACATATTCCTTCATGAACATCTGTTAACGCTAGTGTAGATTCTACCAACTTTAAACAGTAAAGTAGAGTTTCATCAAAACTATGACGGTAAAGGGTGGATTCAAGTAGAGTATAATGAGTGAAATAATGAATGAAGGCTTTGATTTTTTTTTAGATAGGTTAGGTGGAATAATTTGTCCATGAAGGTAGTTGTAAAGGTTTGAGTATTAGATAGAATTAGGACCAATAATATCACAAATCATGGAAATGGTTGAAGGTTCATGAGTTGGTGCTAACAAATTCTTGATGAAGAACTGATATTCTCTATCTTTATCTATTTGCCAAATTAGATAGCCAATAGTAGCCATGGCATCTACAATTTTATTACTAGCCCTTGGTATGTGCTCAAATTGAATATTGATAATTTTTTGTTTAAGAGTATCAACCATGGCTGTATATGGAACTAGCTTATCATCTTTGGTTTGAAAATGATCTGTAACATGATTGATGTTTAACTGAGAATCATCATAAACTTGGAGATGAGATATATTCTAATGCACTACTTATTGAAGTCTTACAACAATTGCTTCATACTTAGCCATGTTATTTATAAAATTAAAGATGATTCTGAATGATTTAGGGATTAGATCCCCCTATGGTGTAATAAACAATAGGCCTACCCTCAATCTATGTGAAGTGAATGAACCATCAAAATAAATTTTCTAGGGCTACTCCTCAAGGGGTGTGTTACTAATGGTCATGATAGATTCATCAAAAAATTAAAACATTAGTGGTTGTGTGTCTATGAGGGGTACTTCAACAAGTTGATCTACAAGAACTTGTCCCTTTATTACCTTTTTATTGACATACTCTATGTCAAACTCACTGAGAAATATGATCCATTTAGCCATTCTTCCTTGTAAAGATATTTTAAATAGTAGATACTTGAGTGGATCTACTTTAGAAATGACCATGGTCTTATTATTCAACATGTAATGGCATAGTTTATGAGCTACGAAGACCATGACTAGACAAACTTTTTCAATAGGTTTATAATTATGTTCATATGTAACCAAGTTATGGATTAGGTAGTATACAATGTGCTCCTTTCCTTTGTCATCATTTTGAGCCAATAGTGCCCCCAGAGCATGATCAATAGCTGATAGGTATAACAAAAATGGATTTCCTAGCATAGGAGGTAATATAATAGGTGGATTAACAAGATAGTCTTTGAGTTGTTGAAAAGATATTTGGCAGTGATCATCCCAGTGAAATGCAACTCCCTTCTTTAAAAGGTGTGTAAATGGATGAAACTTGTTTTATAACAGAGAGATGAAGCATCATATTGGTTGGATCTTACCCTATAAACTATGGATTTGCTTTAAATTGGTTAGTGGTGACATCTCAATTATAGCATGAAATTTAGCCAGATCAACTTTAATACCTATATGAGACATGATGAATCCAATTAATTTTCCTAAAGTTACACTAAACACACATTTCTTTGGATTGAGTCTAACTTTGTACTCCTATAATCTTTCAAATATCTTACCTAGTATTGCTGGCTAGTCAACCTTGGTTTTAGATTTTCCTAATATGTCATCGACATAGTCTTAAATAATATCATACATCATATCATGGAATATGATAGTCATGGCCCTTTGATATGTAGTTCTAGCATTCTTAAGGTCAAATGACATTATCTGATAACAAAATGTTCCTCATGGAGTGGTGAATTTTGTTTTATGTTGGTCTTCTGGTGCTATTCTGAATGGGTTGTATCCTAAAAATCCATCCATGAGTGAAAGCATTTCATAACCAGTCATGGAGTCAATGATCATGTCAATATTAGGCAAGGGAAAATCATCTTTAGGACAAGCTTTGTTTATGTCTCAAAAATTATATGAATTTTGATTCCTTCAAGATTTTTACTAACATGTACCATATTAGAGATCCATTTTGAGTAGTCAATGGATCAGATACATCCTAGTTTGAAGAGTTTTTCCAACTCTTTCTTTACCAATACAACAATGTGAGGTTTCATCTTATGTAACTTTTGATTTACCATTTTGGCATCAAGATTAACCACAAGGTGGTGCAGAACCAAGGTAGGGTCTAAAATTGGCATGTCAAAATAGGCCCATATAAAGATATCTACAAATTCTCTAAATAGAGCATTAAATATGTCATGTTCTTCCTCAGTGAGGGACATGCCTAATTTTATCCATTTTAGGTCTAAAGGAGTCTTGATATTTACCTTTGTTATAAATTCAACTAGAAGGGTCAAACCATCTTCTAAGATATTAATTAGTGACTTGAACTATTGAATTATGTCAGGGTCCTTTGTTAGGACTTGATCTTCAACTTCTCCTAGGCATGATGAATCTGAGTCCCCTAATGGAAGATCTAGCCATGTAATAAAAATAGTTAAAAATTCTTAAGGAATTTGATCAAATACTTGTTGTTTCTCAAATTTGAACTCTAATCCATATGGAAGTTCATCATTGGTGGTGTCTTAGTTTAAATTCAAAGAAGAATGAACACCCACATCTAATGGCACCTAAAACAAGTTTTCACCACTAGACTAGCCTTTATCTTTACTTTTTCCCTAGTCAAAAAGTTTCTCAAAGAGGTTTTTACTTTGGGACCTCAATGTTTTATTTATTTGTTTTTGGTTAAGGGTGTTCACTCGCTCTCCAAAATAGGCTACAGGATCTAATGTGATTGAGAACCCTAATTTGTGATCTCCCAATGGAATGTTGTCTCTAAGGCCTAAAAAGTCACAAAATGCCACATCATTTTGGAACTCATCAATCGACAAACTAGATTCTTATTGGTCCCAATCTATTAGTAGGGGATAATATAATGGAAAATGGTTGTAATGAATGGCCAAGGTAAGGGTGCAAATGACATTGTTATCAAACATGTTGTTTTCATTTAGGTCATTAAAGGTGAGACTATGATCAGACTCTACTTCACTATCAGCATCATCATCACTAGTCTCTAGTAAGGGAGTTTGAATAAGATATGTGGGGTCACCCCCAAGAAATTTAAATCTAATTCCATAAGGTATTTCATACTTATTAATTAAAATTGGCTTGATGGTTCCTTACTAATTTGGTCTGAGGCCTCTTCCTTCATAATTATGATTCTCCATGATCCTATTGGGAATAGGATACTTGGAATTTTTATAACAATCAGCTTGGTTGTCATTATATAACCATGATTTGTCCCCTTTAAGAGGGTCAAGTCTTAGACCAAATGATAATACAAATGTGAAAGGTCCCTTATATTTGTTCTTTTGTTGCCAATGCATATGTGGGGTGACTTTAGGTCACTCAAAGGTTTTCAGATTCTAAGGAAGATTGGCAATATAAAATGTATCATGGGTCATATACTCTCCTGATCCATTATTTGAAGTGGTGAAATGATTAGAAGCTTTAGGAGGCATCATGTGGGAAAGGGAATCCAAGGTATTAGGATCTACGTAATTATCTAGTGAAGGATCAATAAGTATAGCTTTTCCTTTATCCTACTTTGAACTTGGATTCATATCATACTGATAATTATAGCTTTCAAATTTGGCCTCAAGATGCTTGCAATGCTCATATGGGTGTAAATCTCTTAGAATATTCACTTCCATCCCTGAGTGGGAAAACATGATACATTGGTGTAGCATTGATGGGACTTCATGAATCTTATGTAACCAAGGCCTACCTAGAAGCATGTTGTATGATAACTCAAGATCAAGCACATGGAAAAGTGTATCATGGGTCAAAGGCCCAATGATAACTAGCAAACTAATGGTGCCTTGTGATTCTCTTTCCTGATTATCATAAGTTTTGATGGTTATTGTTTGTGTTTGGAGATTTTCCATTATGTACCCAAGAAGCTTGATGAGCTTTAGAGACAATATGTTGAGGCTTGATCTATTGTCTATAAGGACACATTTCACTTTATGTCACTTTATATAAACATATATGTATAATGGATTATTATAGAGTAGTCCAAAGTAAGACATATCACTTTGGTTGAATATGACTTGTTGGGTTGGAGCTAGGTGTCCAAAAAAAGCTTGAAAGTTATCAAGGAATATGTCACTAGCAACAATGGATTGGGTCAAAAACTCATTTAAGATATTTTTGTGGATTATTTATGTTTATATAAAATATAAAATAGAAATTTGTGTTGGTGTTTTATGTAATTTTTCCACAATATCAAACTTCTTATCTTGGTCAGTAGTGAATGATTTATTCTAAGGCTAAATAGTTGGTTAGATGATAAGTAAAGTGGTGGATGGTTATGGGCCTAAGATAGTGATATTTTACCTCTAAGTTGTGATTGTATAATCAAGGTTAAATAATTGACCATTATTGATAACTAATGTTGGGAATGGTGTGGGACCAGATAAGACAAGTCTTGATTTCTGGTCCACTTGCATGTGGTCACGTGGCAAGGACAAGTTATTGATATAAGGTCCAAAAGGGGAAGTCCTAATTTTCTAGTTTTCCTATATGCATTCTCAAGTTAAAGAAGGATTATCCATATAATTTTATTGAATATTATTATTTAGCAATGGTCTAGACTAATTAGTGTTTGGTCTAGGATTAATGGAGATGGTATTAACGCTACCACTATAATATGACCTACAACCCTATTGTAGTCATATGCAAATGCATGGCAGGCTTTTCATTTGTTACCATTATGACCTTGGTTTTGTCTATTAGTCTATTATTGTGGGTTCTGCTACTGATTTTATTGATTCTTCTAATTTGACCATTGATTTTGCTACTACACTAGCCATTGTTGTTGTTGTTGATTGTTTTACTATTGTTGATTATTATGTTAGGGAAAGGGATTTTGATAGATACCAAGAGTTTGATTAGAAGTGGTAGAACCATTATCTAATTTTATCTCCCCATTCTCTGACATATTCTTAATTAATTTCTTGACTTAGACACATCTTTGTAGATTATGCTCATTGACCCAATGATAGTCATAGATTTTATTTTCATGGTACCAATCAAGATAAGGAATTCCTTGTAGATAATGCTTTGGTATAGGCAAACTAATTAGATTATTATTATCAAAATTATGAAATATAGACTCAATAGGTTCTCCTAGGTCACTAAATACATGATGTGTAGGCATGGTTCTTCTAGGAGGAGGGGTTTGCAATGGTAATGGCTATTGTATTTGTTGTGCATGTTTTGGTTATTGTGCTTGTAACACTATTTGAATAGGAGTAAGTTGAAAAAGTGGTTTAGATGATGTTTTCATCATTTTCACATGATGGGATTCAATTAATTCATTTCCTACAACATTTCTATTATGGTTGAATTACTTTGGTTTTTCATGGTTATTGGCCTATACCGATTGTGATGCTTATGATTGGATGGGATGTTGGTCATTTAACTTATTGGTACCTTAATTTTGATTAGTTGAATTAATCTTGATGACTCCTTTATTGATGAGCACCCTCTCAATTAACAAACCTTTATTAATGAACTCCTTGAACGTATGTGCACATTGTAGTTCCAAATGATAAGCTATCTCACTATGCAAAGTTTTGGTAAACATAGTGGCTAATTATTTATCTAGTAAAATATGGGTGAAATGTCTCACAAGGGCTCTCCATCACTATAAGTCACTTGTAAAACTCTCACCAATTTTTTTCTTTACTTGTGTTAAATCCACCAATGAAATCTCATGCTTGAGATTAAAGGAAAAGTGTTGCACCAACTTATCAAAAAGATCATAAAAATCCATTACTAAATTTTTGGGAAACTTAAAAAACCACTCAAAGTATTGTATATCCAATCTTCTTGGAAACAAAATCAAAAGGTATATGTCCCTATATGCCACTGGTTGACATCTGAAGAAGAATTTGGTCAAATGAGCCTTAGGGTCACCTTTCCCTTTGTATTTATCAAAATTTGGTGGTTCATATCCTATAGGAAATGGTATCTAAAAATAATACATGTTAAATTGATAGGAATATATGTCATCCAATTCAAACTTTTCATTTTGTTTACCATCTTGAATGGTAGTAATTGCATCCTTCATCTATTGCAATTCTTGGGATAGGAAATTATAAAGAAAATTGGTTTAAGGGAGAATTTGGGTTTGGATAGATGGTTAGGAGGTTACAAGTGGAACACTTTAACCAAGGTATGATGTAGCTACCTATTGGGGTACATTGGCTTAGTTGGGGAATGGAACAAGAATACGTATACATGGATTAAGATGTACTTGAAATTACACACTTGGTTGTGCAATATTATAGTTTGGGTTGGTGATAAAAATTTGAATTAGAGGATTTTGTGGTTGGGATGGAGGGATATAAGTATATTGTTCCTATTTTGGTTAAAAAGGGACATGTTACCAACTAATCAAAACTTGTTGTTGAGTGGGAACTTGTGGACCAAGACCTTATCTCTAGATTTGTGGCACATTTTGAACCAACAGTTGTCTAGTAAGTACCTGCAAAACATGGGGACCTCCTTATTACATGAATCCCTATAAAGAAGTGAAATAGAGGTGTAGATTCAATATTTATCATTGACTAATATTTTCACATTATTGACTAGTCATTTCTTGTTTTGGATTGGCATATTAGTCTATAACTAAAGAGGTATGTTCATCGTTACCTAGTGAGGTGGTAATGTATTTGTCCTCTATTGCATTGATACACTAGATTATACCTATTGTTTTTGAATACTAGTCATTACTTGTTGAGGAGGAGTAGGATTCATCACATTCTATCATTGAGGCATGATATTAGACATTGTTTGATTACCTAGTCCCATAGGTTGTACATTTGAGGAAGTAATCGGTTGAGGTTGGGGGTGTAAAAACTCCCATTCCCTAGTATGATGACCTATTCATAAGATTAACTATAGGCACATGTTGTTGGCTAGTTTTTTATGCATTAGTACCACTTTGATTGGGATTGGATGTTGTCTTCACATTATCTACTACGTTTGGCTCACTATTCAATGTAGAGGCCAAAGATACTTATTTAATAATGGACATATTCGTCAAGTTATATATTTAAATAGTTTGTATGAATGGTTTGGAATTTGGATTCTATTGTCTATTTACCTCTATCAACACTTCTATTGAAGGAACTAGGTCAATGAGAGGCTTACTTACCTTATTCATCTAATTGAAATCATGTGCTAGATTCAGATATGTTTGATATGATGTCTAAGTTGGTCAAAGTGCTCTTCCATGATATTTTTGCCTCAATTAGATATATTAAGATATTGGTGCGTTGTTTGGATTGGAGCCATAGGATTTCTAGAAGACGCTTGTTTATCATAAATTTTATTGTGGGGCACTCTTACTACAATTGGTAAATTTTCATGGGGGAAGTCTGCTAGAAAGCTAGCCCCTAACTCTATGGCTCTAACCAAAATATCATCTTTGTTCTCTAAAAAATGTCACTCAAACAAAAATGGATCATACATGGAAGTTGTATTAGTAGAATATGACTGTTGAAGTACTGGCTCATCCACTATAGGTATGGTAGCTAGGTATTACATGGTTTTCTCTTGGTCCTATTCTAAATAAGGTGGTGTGTAACTAGATAGTTGGCCAATGGATCTTGGATTTGTGATACTAATTGAGCATTATAAGAGGGATAAGAATCCATCTCATAAGCAATATTATCTGCATAGGGGTTTTGCACCATTTCTTCCTATGAAACCACATTACTAATCTTTGTATTGTACATGAGTCTACTATAAGTGTAAGAATGCATGTTAGAATCCATAGTCAATGCTTTGCAATAAAATGTAAAATATTTTTAGAAACTTTAAAAAGGATAATGTCTAAAATAGATGATGTTCCAACTTGGTCTAGATTTTTCAAAAGGATCAACAGGTTTATGCAAAGTTTTGTGAGGAAATAAGCTAGCGTGAAGTATCTAACATTTCAATATTCACACAAAGGTAAGCAAGTAAATGGTCTTAAAAATCAAAATGCCAAACTCTAAGGTTGAAGTGTTTTAAATCAGTCTAATCTAATAGATTAAAAATTTGCTAGGTCTTTTGGCCAAACACCATGTCAAAATCTAGGCTCAAACAAGGCATGCGCTAGGACTCTTGGCCAAATAGTGTCAAAAGCTAGACTTTGAAATAGATGAAACTTTAATCTCACAAATTTGAAACACTTCCAAAAAACACTAGGCATTTGATTCTTGGACATGAAATTGATCAACTAAGTATAAGGTATGAAATAAAAGGCACTTTAGAAATATTTTATTTTCTCACAAAAAAAAGTATAAAACTTGGTTCTTTTGACAAATAAGCTAGACAAAGGTGATCGATATAACTGTGATTTAGACAAAGGATCACAAAAAGTATACTTGGATTGGTCTAAAAATTTGAAACTCTATGCAATAAGGTCTATGAAATAATATTTGAAATGTTCTGGGCAGCATAACAATGCTATACTACCCAAAAAGGTGTGATAAAAAGGTTTGTTTTAAAAACTCTCTAAGACAAAGATGCTTTCCTACAATTTTGACATCATAACGCTACCTTTCTTGACTCAAAATGTTATGGTGAATAGATTTAAAGTGCAAGTTTTTAGCACAAAATGGCTTAAGTCTATCAAATGATGACAATGATTATGAGTCTTAAACGGCCTTCACCCTAAATTGGAAATTAAACCTAAGTTCCCTCAATTTTGGTGCAAATGGTGAACCCACTTAACACATCAACCCTATGAAATTATAAATGTGTAATTTCAAATTTAGATTATAAGTGAAGGACTTTTAAAAACTTTGGTAAAGGTTTAGACTCAATTAGGTAGAATAACTACACCAAAGTGGATGATATGACTCTCAAGATTTTGATGAAATTTTGAACAAGGTAAATTGATGATCATATGCCTCTTTGTTCAAAGGAAAATTTAGACTATGTGTTTGGTTTGGATTATTTATTTACACCAAGTTTTAAATCCAAACAAGACTTTAATCTAGGACAAGACCAACTAATTAACTATTCTTAGATTCTAAACTAACAAGGTTGCTTGGTATTGTTGGAATCTATCAATATACATCATTTGAGAGGATTTTAAGTGTTCATCCAAAAGTAAATGTGCATTATATAGTAAGGTTTTTACAATCCCTATCTCAAATGATAGTATTGTGGCATGGACCTTGAGGCATACCTTGCACCAATAATACTTCCACAGTAAGTGGGGATTTGTCTAAGATCTAAAAAGTTTCTGAATGATCTAGGGGAATCAATTTCACAATGAATTTCACACCAAATAATGCAAAATAAAAGCATGGATTTTGGGTCCATATCAGTTGGCTTGTTTCAAAAAGGTCCAGTCCTTTTTTAAACCACTACATCCTACTATTCACTTAGTGTAGTGTGATGTCCAAAGTGCCACTACGTCTCGTGTGAAACTCCAAAGGAGCCAAATGAATTCAATGCTAGGAGATGAAACCTTAGGTCAAAGCTTCCCTAAAAAACTTTTGGGAGGTGATGAAGTCTCCCTCACAAGCCAAGATACATAAAAAATAAATAAAACATGAAAGTAGAAATACTTTAGGGTCATTTTCAAGGGCACCCAAACTTTGATGAGTTTTTGGGGAGTGATTTAGATGAATTTCTTTCTAAGTGTTGGACTAGGATATTTGCAATAGGAATGACACTTTTGATTCCAAGGGTTCCCTATAGGGGATAAATGGAAGAGCATACATGCAACATTCCTCTTTTTGCCAAATAAAAATTTGATTAAATAACTATTGCAAACAAGAATTGATAAGTGTGTTCAATTATAAACCCAAAATGAAAGATTTGGTGGTGTTCATTTGACCCCTTGGTCTTAGTTACAAACTTTGAAAACATTCACCAAAACATCTAAGTCCTTTGTTAAACACCAAAACAAGGCTCCTAATTGATTTTTAAGCATTCAAAGGTGATTTAAACATGTTTTAAACAAATATCAAGCCTAGTCCTATAGCAAAAATTTTAGCATGTCTGTTAGCTTTGAATCTCTTTTTAGCTTGAAACAATAAACTTTGGAAAAATAGCTCTTAGGTCTGTGTGTTTGGAAAAACATAGTGACCGATGCTAGTTATTACAACCAATGATGGTTACCTTAGATAAAAAAAATGTAATTGATGTTGGTTTTGCTAATTGACATTAGTTAAGCTATGTAATTGATGTTGGTCTTACTTGCTGACATTGGTTACTATGTAAAATTGTGGCAACTAAAAATGGTAAAATAAAGTTAGAAAATCAATTTGCAAGAGTTTAAAAGGTCCAAATAAGTATTTTAAAGTTCTAAAATGATCTTATTCAAGTGTGAGATGTGTCTAGTCCCATTGGGCATGCCATTATGTGATCTAATAATTTGACTCAAAAGAGGATGTTTAGTATGGCATTAGTTCCAAAATGAAAACAAAATGAAATAAACACACTAACAACATAACATATGTAGGCCTAGACACTATGGAGAGATTAGTTAACAAAAAAAATGATAAATAGAACTGAAAAGTAAGAAATATAACATAGTAATTCCTTCACCTTCCTTGGATGCTCCAAATTCCTTTATAGTAGTGGTTTGCTCAGCTTGTGCTCATGAAGTCCTTGGTAATAGAAGATTGTCTACCTCCACCTCTCCTTGGCACCTTTGGATTGTATCTTATCTTATCTTAGAATCAATTTGGCATGGTAACAATAGTTTTATGAAGCTTTTAAAACCAATCATGTGTTATAACTTTGCATTCTCAAGTCTTTGAAATGATGTGGTAAGGCCTCCTATTTATAGATTTTTACAAATGTCTAAAATCAACTTGAACCATCCATCTCAAGATTGAGATGTGTGATTCAGTATTAAGTTTGTAATTAGGCTCATCAATATTTAGGATAGAGGATAAATTAAGAGGCATGGAGGGCTTTGATGAGGCATGGGAGGCATGAATCCTAATATTTGTGGCATTTATGGCCTAGGGATGTCTTCCTAAGAAATGAGATCACCTGATGATGTAGATATTCAATATTCATTTCCAAAAATAAGTTATTAACAAGTTTCTATGGAATTATTGATTAGGCCTTGATTTTGGTTAATTAACTCTTAAGCATGATTAAAAACTTTGTGCATAAATTACTGAAATTGATCAGAATGCCATATTATTGGTCTAAATTTTGGCTGGATTAGAATTGAAAGTCCATGTCAGATGTGTTGGAACTATTATCCCATTTAAGATGATACTAACAACAAATAACCAAGGCACACATCTTGTGTAAGTTACTTTATAGGAAAGAGCAATCTAGAGCATATAGGTACAAAATTAACATTTTGACTCCAAATGATCTGATCAAAGTTAGTTGGCCCATAAATTACATTACCCCATTTAGGGATACCCTGGCCAAAATCGACACTTGAATACATAAGTTTCACATTATTTAGCATGTTTTAGTGTTTTTAGGCCAGATTGTGCATTTTGGGTGGAAATTGGCCAAAATCCTAATTTGGGGTTATTGGTGGCCAGTTTTAGGTGTCTACACATAGAAGGGTTAGTTTAGCTCTTTCAAGCATAAAACCAATTAGGTGAGTCGAGTGAGGCTAATTTTTAAGCACCTATGGATAGACACCTATGTTTATTGGTGCATGGAACTCACCAAACTTTAAAAATTTTGAATCAAGAGAGTCACACAAGATACAAGTGTGAAAAAGATAGAGTGAAGATGCACAACATAATCATGAGCAAGAGATCATATAGGAATGTTGCACTAGAAGGGTATCATAAGAGATTTGTATGGGGTGGGAAATTCCAAGTAAAGAAGGTGAATGCATAGTGAAATTAACAAAGATAGACAAGCATGCTTGAAATATAAGTGTGGAAAAAAAGGAAATAAGACTGAGGAGGCTAAATTGCATGCATTTGAGGTGTTGTGCCTAGGTTACCATATGAAGGAAAAGTTCATGCCAAGTGAATAAACCATAGGAGAAGATATTTAGGACAAGTTGGTATCCACCCAATGAGAGGTAAGAAGTGACTATTTAAACTACACATAACTTCACTAAAAAGGCATTAGAAGAAGTTAATGAGGTGGTAATGGAGGCACAAATATATGCATTGAATGTGCATATAATAGAATATTTTTGAATATTTCACGGGTCATAACAAATCTTAAGGAGTTTAGGAACCATCATTTCATTAATCAACCATAATTAAGGTGGTAGATGAGAGTAGAGGTATAAAGTAGTGAAAACTTGACTATATTTGATTACAAACCTTGTGTTAATTTGAAATTCAAATAAAAAACCAGATCAAAACTAGAAAATTAGAGAACTAAACCAAGGAGACCCTGCTACAGTGAGACCCTAAGCACCCATAGATACCAAAAGTGAATGACTATGTAGAGAAATAAATTTCATTCCCTATGAGATTGGCATTGAAAAGCAAAGGGCATGCATTGGGTGAGAAATAGGTAGAAGAAAACCAAAGTGACACCAAGGCCACCATTTATGGCACATGAAGCTCAAGAGTTGAAAATACAATTATAGACCTCATGACTATGTGAAGTGCCAACAAAGATTAAAGGATTCAGTAAGATAAATAAATAAAGATTTAACACTAGTAAGTTATAAATGGGGAAGAAGTAGATGATCTTGGGCCTACGATAGGCATAAAAAGATGCCAAAAAAGCATGTTTAGTAGTAGAATCCACCACTAAAAAAATAGCATCATCACTAGTAGGAATGAGCATCACCCAAATCTATTCAGAGGCACTTGAAAAGATGTTCTATTGGGACATGTAATTTTTGAAGAGGTTTTGATGGGAGAAAATTAGGCATCATTCATGAAAAAATTCCACCTAAAATAATAAAACCATTGAACCTCCATAAATGTGAATGACCTATCACTAGATTGGGTGGTAGACATAGGGGCAAAGCCTCCAGGATTCACAACATTATTTGATGTCTCAATCTAGGACAAACTAGAAACCATTGGCATGATGCAACTCTATAAGTTGTCAAGTTTCAAGAAGATAGAGGAATTCATGTAATTCCTACTCTCATATATCCATAATGATAGGTTATAATTTATAGGTAGGTGCATGAGGATATCTATAAACCTTATTAGCTGAATTACTAGACTTCCAAACTCCACAATAGAAATATACCAAATGATGGTAGATGATGCTGAAGTTAAAAGGGTAAAATTTTTTCTAAGTTACTATAAAGGAAGCTTTACATAATTGATCAAGGACATAAATGATCTTGGGACAAGGGTAGATTCATGTTTGGTGAGTTTAAAACTATGACCAAGAGATCAATAGTTAGATGTAATAAAGGCCTACCTATGCATTGCTTACCACATGGCATAAGTGGTGAATATTAACATTGTAGAATACATAATCTATAATGTGCTTGAATTAATACAATGTAGAATAAATTATGATGGGGTTCCATGTTGATCTTGATTATGATGGAGGAGATCAGCATGCCTGATGGTGATGAGGACAACATATGGGTCTTCTTATCACACAACTTCCTGATGCTAAAATACTAGAACTACACTTGCCCCCTTACCTTCACCCCAAAGTATAAATCCAAAGTAATGGGATGGTATGCATGATATATTTAAGAATTCAAATAATAATGATGCATCCCTTAGAAAATCCCCCAAATTCTATTTGTAATGATAAATTTTTTTGTTATGAAACATTTTAGCATCATTTAATTGGCACTCATAGATGGGAATTGTTCCAGTTGGATAAAACTACCTTATGCATTTTCAACCAAGTAATTCAAAGAGGCACTACAAAGAATCCCCAATATATAGTAGGTGGATATCCCAGTAAAGACCATGGATGCATAAATATGTAGGTTGAGTCACCAATATGTGCACCTAGGGAGTAAATCAACCAAACATGAGGAGGATAATTTGGATGCCACCAACATATATCCTTTTAAAATATAATTCATCCTTGGGCACATCAATAGGCTCTTCTATGAGATGAATCCAAGGAAGAAGGGTGCACCCATGGATAGATATGATGACCTCCCCTTCAATTTAGAAAATAATGAGAGTTGGCACCAATGGCACCAAGTAAATCCCCTTAGAAGAAATTAGGAAAAACCTTGGAGGAAATACAAGAGTTCCTCCAATATAAGATCACTTCTAATGTTGAAACTACCCCCTTAGATCCAAATAAGAAGCATGTGGTATTCACACCAATAATTACTTCACTCAAGCCAAGGGAGAAGAAAAAGAAGAAGTCTAAGGGGCTAGTGGTGATGTCCATGATAACTTTGGAAGAGATGGAGGCATAAGAGGTGTAAGAGGAAGCAAAACCATAATGGGCACAAGAAGAGGAAGAAGAATAATATGGAGGGATGAAGGTGTACATCATCTAAGAAAAATAAATAGAGGAAGATACTAACATTGAATAAATTCATGAGGCTCTCTAAGGTATCATTGTTGTTACACTAGGAGAAGTATAACCATCAAGTTCCCCAACCATAGAAACCATGACATAGCCTCTGTAAACTAAAGAGGAAAAGGGGCACTGATGGATGGAAATGGGACTTAGTAAGGACCATATAGAAGTAGTGCTAGAGTTGCATCAAAGAATGGAGGCCATGAAGGCCAAGGGAATGACCCAGGTAGAGATCAATAAATCCAAGGTCGAGGAGATAAGGGTTGATGAGGAAAATATGGCCATGATAGTGAAAAAGAGGAAGGTAGAGATAAAGGAGGCCAAAAAGGAAAAGGCTAGGAGATAAAAGGAAGAAAAGAGGGTTGCCAAAAGTGTACAACCCATATAGGAGAAAGTAGTAGAGGCACCTAACACCCCCAATAACACAGTGGATGAAGCTACACCATAGGTGTGCCTAAGTAGTGAAGGGACACCTAGAGATAAGGAAGGCAATACTCACACCTTAAAGAATCAAATAGAGAGTGTAGTTAAAATCCAACAGACTCATAAGGGTGAAGTTGGTGCTGAAGAGAAGGAAAAAGTGGATAAAGGGGACAAGTCCAAGGAATAACCCCTATTAGAGAAATAAGACACATTAGAGGAAAGCATCAAATAAGGTGTTATCTCTAATGAACGAGTAGATGGATTTGGTTTTCCAAGGAGATTAAGTTGAGTCAAGCCTATAAGAGAAGGTACAAAAGGGGTTCATGGATGAAGATTACTATATGATGGAGTATATGCCACCTAAAACCTCAATGACATTGATGTGATAGAAATTATCCTTTTACTTTGATACTTATATGGATGAGCCTTAATTTGAGGTACCACAAAAGGTGATCCTCAACATAGACCAATGAGAAGAAGGGTAGGACTCACTTATTGTCAACCCCTACACATTAAATCTAGTAAGGTTGGGTAACACCCTCATCTGAATGGATTATGAGTTAGTGCACAAGAACATCATTAAATATGTTAGAGCCTCAAACTTGAAGAATATCATTCTAGAGGAAGAGGAAAATAATAAGGCCATAAAATCCAAGTTATAACAACTAGCCAAGTGTGTGGAGGAAGCTGAGCCATCCCTCCTAGATGGCATCAACACCTCAAATTTTTTGGAGGTTGATAAAGTGTGTGTGCAAGTGGAGTAGATGTTCCCAAATTTGAAGGTGAAATTAGTGCTAGAAGAAGAGGAGGACCCTTATGCCATCATAAAATAAGAGATTACCACAAAACTTAAAGAAGTGGAATAAATCTTCATGAAGCTTGAAAAGGGCAAAAAAATAGATGATGCAATATTTTGAAACTTATCCACCAAGGCATCAATCATCTATGTATACCTCAAAAAGGCAAAAGGGGAGAAGGATGCACTGATGGCATAGGCATACACTATGAGTAAGGATAAGTGCACTTATATAATGGCATAGGTCAACACTTTGAGAACCCAAATTAGGACCCAAGAGTAGGACTCAAAATAACTCTTCTATAAATTATAAACAAAGGTTTTTGAGCAAGGAGAGATCCTCTATAGAGGTGTAACAAAGGGAAAGGAAAGGTTACATCCTTTCAAAAAGAGTCGTATAAAACTAATGTGTTCACCCTCAACACTATCTTTATAGAAATAGGTAGATCTATAGAAGAAATCAAGATCACAATCCAGGATTTTGAGGACTTTAGAGTGGAACTAAAGGAGTGTGTACCTAATTTTTGCACACCTAAGGAACTATAAGATTAATCCAATGATAGACTAATAATACTATATGGGATAATATTAGGCACCAAATCCATCTAAGTATAAAATCCATGCCAACATAATAGACACTCGGGCATGAGGAAATAACTTGTCATAATTATTCTTTTGTCATCTTATGGTCCCAGCTAGTAGGTAGCTAACTAACTCATTTTTGGCTCATTCATCATTTTGAAACAAGCACATGAGATGGTTATAGTGCATTAAAGGCAACGTATTAGAGTTGATGGAATGAGTACCTCTAACACCAACTTAGCAATTGACATGTTCCGTTCCCCATGACACTAAGATGCTCTGAAGATCTAAAAAATCAAGCTAAGTTTAGTTAGCAAAAGAGGAGAAGATTGGAGTAGTGAAGCCCTGGTAGATTGGTTCTAGATACTCTGTTTGCTATTATACCTATAGTTAGTTTGGGATTCCTTTATTTCTCCCCATTTTAATACTAAAGCTTACATGTGAGCTTTTAGGCCTTTAGTATCTTAAGATGACCATTTTATCAATTCTTGGTGATATATATATATATATATTATATATATATATATATATATATATATGTATGTATGTATGTATGTATTATTATTATTATTATTATTATTATTGAACCTTGTTTAATGATGAAAGGATTTGTGCAATGTTTAATAGATTGAATATCTAAGTTTGTAGAATGTATGTTGGTCTTTTGTGATCTTTTGGTCTAACTCATTCCTGGCATGCTTGAATCTCATGAGGACTCAAGCACCTAATATAATAAATTATCTAAGTATGGGTAAGACCCTACATCTCATAATGAAACCTACATCTAAGCATGAACCTAAGCCTAAATCCCTCAACTAATTACCTCAATGACCCTTCAAGTGCCTGAGTGCCATTAAGCCAAGGTTACCAAAGGCTTGCACCTATGAAACTAGAGACCTACTTCATATCCACCTATGCCTAATATATAATCAATTTTCCCCACCCTAGGATGGTGTGCAGCCATGAATTTACAACCATTATTTCACTAACCAAAGTCCCTAAAGGATAGAGTTGCACCATATCATAACTATCCCAACACAGACCTCAATCCCTTCTCCACTATGCTTTAGATGAGTACATAAGTCTTACACCTTATGTGAAGTGATTTCAACATAATCAAGTGTCAAATATTGAGTGATATAGGATTATTCAAGGCTTATGCCACATTAGAGCAAGTCTAAATCTGACATGGACAAATGATAAGCACCTAACTAGGCCCATAACTAAAACACCTATTTTTATACAACACTTCTTAATCTACTATACTCATTATTATAGGGTCAACACCCTCTCCCTCTATTAATGTTGCATCGAGTCCATGTAATTTTTTTTGCCTCCATTTTCAAGGGTTACTATTTTTGGACACCATTCTTCCTCTAATTATAATGTCTCCTCACTGACTAAAAATTGCTCCAACATAAATAGATGTTTGTGAGTCACCCTTTAAGGCCCTTTGCCTTTGTCTTTTAATTATAATGACTCCTTTCCACCTCCAGGTAATGTAGTCACAATTAGATACTCATGAATTACCCTCCAAATATCTTTACCCTCTTATTCTAACATTGAACCTAATGTGAACATTGTGCCTTTAAATCTAAAGCCAAAAACTATGCTAGCCAAGACCAAACCATCTCATTCTAATGTTTAAAACCTTTATAGTCTATTAGACCAAATGAGTAAAACCCCAACACAAATTTATATTTTGGATCTCTTATGTATGTATGAAGTACATATAACTATTTTAAATAATATTTTACAACAATCCATTATTCCCATTGATATTAATCCTAAATATTTCCAAAACCTAGTGGGATATTTGTCTTTATTTTGATAGATCATGTTTGATGAAAAAGACATGTCCACCCTAGGTGCAAGCCATAAAACCCCACTATATATTGAGGTCATCATTAAAAACCATAAAATTAAGTGGTTTCTTATAGATAATGGTTCAAGGCTAAATATCATATCCCTCAAACTAGTAGAGATATTGGGCTACACTATGAAGGACATTCATCTAGAGATGGTCACCATAAAGGTTTATGACAATACCAAAAGGGAGTCTTCTAGTACCATTTATTTATTGATCATTGTTAGGTCTATTTCCCACCACACATGATTATATATTGTAGATAATGAGTTGCCTTATAACATACTTCTTGGTCAACCTTGAATTGATGAAGTACAGGTCATTCCGTCCACATTGCATTAGTGCCTTAAGTTTCCCCATGATGGGATCGAGGTTACTATTCCCACTGATCAACAACATTATCAATATTACAAACATTTTGAGGTTGATTTTTGTAATTATAAATATTATCCTAGTTTCAAATTTTTTACAAAGAAGAACAAGGATATAGTTTCACATCCACCAACATCCAATTATATCAACCCTAGTGACCTTGCGTCCACTTTGACTGATCCATTTCATGTAACTCTTGTAAAATAAGCTGTTATTGAAGATGTGGGAATTTTTATGTATCATATTAAGGATTCATTTCATGTTGCTAAGTTGTTAAGGTCTCCTAAAACATTTGGTAAACCCAAACCCTCCAAAATCCCTAATAAACCCAACTTGATATAGAAATAGAAGAAAGAACAACATAAACCACTTCTGATATTTGTATTTACTACTTTGTCAAAATAGGATTGAGAGGCTTTCATATAAGGAGTTTGGTTATAATTTGATAGCATTACTAATTGCTTTTAGAAACCAAAATATCCAATCCCTAATTAGATCATGGATAACTTTGATTATACAATAGAGGCCTTAGAACATGAGATCAAGGAATCCCAAAACATTTATCAATGAGAGTACATAATTTGAATCATGGTCTTGGATTTATACAACCTAAGGGTGACCTCGTGACTTTATATAGTGATTACTCTGAATTGACTAGTGATAAGACTCCTGGCAGTGATATATCATCCCATTATAGCCTTTTTGATGAGCTTGCTGACTCATATTTATTTGATAAAAATTCCATTATGACATTAACACCTCATTTTTCCCTATGCCTCTATCATCCCAAACACATTCATTGAGACCAGTAAAATTTGGTCATATGCCTTGATGAGTTTCAGAATGAAGAATCAATTATAGAGTATATGGGCCTTATAGATGGATTTCCCATTAGAGATCACAAAAAAGGATTTGATTTTTCATTATATCCTTTTGATTACTTTAGAGAGAAGGTAAAATTATTGGTCATGAACAAGATAAAACATCAAAATTTGTAGGTGAAAACCTCTTTGAGGTGCTCATTGATCAGGGAAAAAGTAAAGATAAAGACAAGCCCTTGAGTGAAAACCTATTTTAGGGACTCTTGAACTAGAAAGTTTGTTTATCCCCAAAGGATGTTTAAGGTCCATCAAGTCCTAGCTCTATAGCTAGTACAATCATGTCTTCATAACAACAACAAATTTTTGAGCATCTTACTTTTGAGGTTCTAGAGATATTTACTACTTGGACATTACCTGAGTTGGTAGATTCAGATTTGTCACATTATCCAAAGCTTTGGGAGGAATAATAAGAAAATGTAGCCTAAGAAGATGATCATGATCACACATTTCCTACTATTCTTAAATATGGATCCATATTTCTTGTGGATAACATTGTTAAAGTGAACCTAGGAACATATTATGATCCCTAAATTATTTATATTGGAGCTTCCCTCATTGAAATAGAATGTGAACACATTATATCCATTTTGAAGGATTTTATTGAATTTTTTCATAGTCATCCTCAGACAAGCTAGGCTTAAACCCTCACTTGGTAGTGCATCACCATGTTGTTCATCCAGATTCCAAGATCATTAAAAAGAAATTGAGAAAGATGTATCCATGCATCACTCTTTTAGTTAAATCCAAATTGGATAAGTTATTAGGAGTAGGCTTTATTAGACCACCAAACTATTTTGAATGGATATCAAAGATAGTTATAGTCAGTAAAAATCCATAAGGTATAGTATTTTTATAGATTTTAGAGATATCAACAAAGCATTCCCTAAATATGGTTTTCCTCTACCCAACATTAACATGATTATTGATTCTATTGTTGGATATGAGATGTTTTCCCTCTTGGATGTATTTTTTGGATATAATCATATAAATATATCCCAATAAGATCAACACAAGACTATGTTCACCACTCCATAGGGAACATTTTGTTACCAAGTCATGTCATTTGGCTTGAAGAATGTTGAAGCCACTTATCAATTTTCCATGACTCTCATCTTCCATGACATGATGCACAATATTATTGAGGAATATTTTGAGGACATCTTAGTTAAATCAAGAACACATGCTAGACATACTAACATTCTAAAATTTATCTTTGAGAGACTTCATGAATATAAAGTCCTCTTAAATCCTAAAAAGTGTGTCTTTGGCATTACTTCAGGTAAATTTATAGGGTTTATTATACCATAAAAA
The DNA here is from genome assembly GCA_037957365.1 of Torreya grandis. Lineage (NCBI taxonomy): Eukaryota > Viridiplantae > Streptophyta > Pinopsida > Cupressales > Taxaceae > Torreya > Torreya grandis. The sequence continues at coordinate 550,093 of JARHVA010006174.1, forward strand.
GGGTTCAAATTCGACATTGATATGGTCAAGTCTATTATTGAAATGCCTCCACCTTCAGATATTAAATAGGCCCAAAGCCTACAAGGAAATATTTATTCTATCCGCATGTTCATTTCTCAATTAGAAAATAAGTTCCACCCATTTACACATGTCTTGAAGAAAGGATTCATGTTTCAATAGGATGAATATTTTCAATTAACATTTGTAAATCTCAAGACATATTTGGCCAACTCTCTAGTTTTGAGATCTACAATACTTGGATAAACACTACTTATTTACATTTTAGTGACTAAACATGCAAAAGGGGTACTTTTAGCCCAACATGATGATCAAGGTAAAGAACATGTAGTTTATTATTTGAGCCACACATTGGTGGATTATGAGCACAATTATATTCCTATTAAGAAGGCATGTTTAGATATGGTGTTCACTTCCCAAAAATTACGACATTATATGATGAACAATAAAATAATTTTCATTGCTAAGGTGGATCCTCTCAAAATTTTATTAACAAAATCAGCTCTCATAGGATGTATGGCTAAATGGGTCATGCTCTTAAGAAAATTTTATATTAATTATCAAAACCAAAAATCTATCAAGAGTAAAGTTATTTTTGATAAACTTATACAAGCCCTTACTATAGACACTCAACCACTTAGATTCAAATTTCCAGATGATTCTCTCATGATAGTGGAGGAAGTGCATCTAGAACCTAAATAATGGAAGATATATTTTGATGTTTCCTTCATTGATTTTGGATAAAGAGCTATCATATTTTTTATTAAACTACAAGGGGATTTGATTCCCAAATAATTTCATAGTACCAACAATATGGCTGAGTATGAGGCATTTATTACAAGACTTCACCTTATAGTTCAGTGGGATATCCAACACTTAATGGTCTATGGTGATTCTCAATTGATTATTAATCAAACCACTTATCAGTATCAAAATATATATGACAATATTTTACCCTAAAAGAAAATTATTGATAATCTCAAGGTTCATTTTAAATATATAGTTTTAACAAGTACAAAGGGCCAAAAATAGATCTATCGATGCAATGAAAACAATTGGGTCCATGATATAGATTGATGTTGGTGTTAATGAGTATTAGTTTATGATTGAGAATCTTTTATAGCCTACACATATTATTATTGATTTATAAAGGGTATGTGAAATTTTTGGTCCCAATCCCCCACCTGAACTACCTTGGTATCAAGATTTTTATAATTATTTCCATGATCATGTTTTTCCACCTGACTTATCCAATAACTAGAAAAAACTATTCCTTCACCATTTAGCCTATTATACCCTCCTTAGAAACATGCTTTATCTCAAAGGATATGATGGAACACTACTTCATTTTTTATCTTGAAGAGAATCTAAGCTATCGTTTAAGGAGGTTCATGAAAGAATGTGTGGGTCCCACACCAATAGTGTAGTCTTAATTAAAATTATCCTCTAGAAAAAGTTATTATTGGCCTAAAATGGAGATAGTTGCTTGTAATTATGTGAGGAAGTATGTTCCTTGTTAACAACATAGAGATTTAAAACATGCACTTTCCTTACCACTATAACCGATCACAACACCTTATCCATTTTTTATAAGGGGCCTTGATCTCATTGACAAAATATACCCAACATATTCATATGGCCATAAATACATTTTAACTGATATTGAGTATTTTGCTAAGTATATTAAGGTCATTATTAAGCATGAAATATATTGAGAGGGGGGTGGGTGAATCAGTATATTGTATATATTTTACTTAATCTAATTTCTTTTCTTTAACCACTTAATCACACATTCAAGATATGCAATAAAAATAAAACAATAATATGCACCACACGAGAGAGAGAGAGAGAGAGAGAGAGAGAGAGAGAGAGAGAGAGAGAGAGAGAGAGAGAGAGAGAGAGAGAGAGAGAGAGAGAGAGAGAGAGAGAGAGAGAGAGAGAGAGAGAGACCAAATTTTTACATGGAAACCCAAAATGGGGAAAACCATGGAGAACAATCTCAAGTATATGAATGAGCACCAACTCAAATTACAAAGTTTGTAAGCACCAAATTCTAGGAGCACCAACCTCTTTTCCAAGCACCAACACATCAACTATTTGTGAGCACCAACCCATAGGAGCACCAACCCATCTTGTGTATAAGAAACAACTATCTCTCAATGTTGCTTACTCAACAAATGATACAACTCTAAAATATATCCTATTTTTCTCTCTTTAAAAACAAATACAAAACATGAACTCTCTTACATATTACAAATGGCTTCTCAAGCCATTATTTATAGCATTCACCCTTTGTGACCCTTCAATCCTCATGGAAAATTGTGCCAAACTTGCATGACCCTTCATATCCTTGCATTCAAAAAGTCACATGGTAACTCTTCATAAGAACATGCATCCTCTCCTCTTTTATTTTTATATTGATGACTTTTTGTATTCCTCAAAGTGTCCCTTCATATAAAAATGCACCATACCCTGTTTTGTCTTCACATGGTGACTCTTGGAATTCCTCAAGATAACTCTTCATAAGAAAATGCATCCCATTCCTCTTTTGTCTTTACCCCATGACTATTTGACTTCTCCATGGGTCCTCTTTTGACTTATATGAAACCAAAAATATATTCATTAATAATATATAAGTATTAACACACATTAGCAAAGATATGAATATTATAAACATCATTAAATGCAATGGGGCATTTATCACCAATGTTAGACCTTTGACATCAATGATAATATTTCAAAAAATCTCCCCCTTTGTCATTAATGGCAACCTCAAACTAAAAATACCACATCCTAAAACCTACACATACTACCATTTGAAAAACATACAGTAAATCTCCCTTACTATAGCAACCTATGCCTATTCCTTGTACCTTTTTTGCACTTGTACCTATACTTGTACCTTTTTTTTCTTCTCCCCCTTTTAAATCAATGGCATAGGACCTAACATAGAGCTAGCACGTATCTCCCCCTCAACTGATGCTGATCCTCAATGGTAGGAAGTAAAGAAATTAATCCTAACTTCTCCCACAGATACTCAAATGTGTCTTTTGGTAGTGCCTTTATGAAAATATATACAATCTACTCTATAGTATTGGTATATTCTATCTTAACCTATTGATCTACAACCTAATCTCTCAATAATTGATATTTGATGGGAATATGTTTTGTTCTTGAATGCATCACTGGATTATTTGAAATATTAATAGCACTTACGTTGTCACAAAATTAGAAATAGGTTCATCATATTTTACCTTAATATTTTCCAAAGTTTTTTCCATCCAAAGCACTTGAGTACAACATAATACACCTAAAATATATTCTACTTCAAATGTAGAAAGTGATACTAAATTATAATTTTTACTTAGCCATGATACTAAGCTATTATCGAGAAAGAAAGCTCCTCCACTTGTAATTTTTTTGTAATCCAAGCAACCTACCCAATCTAAATCTGTTTAAGCAACCAAAGTGAAATCTCTACCTATGGGATACCATAATCTATAATCCAATGCCCCCTTGATAAATCTGAATATTCTCTTCACCAACTAAACATCACTATCTTTTAGAGCTAACTGATATCTTATAATCATACCTAATGCATGCATGATGTCTGGCCTTGGTGCTGTCAAATATAAAAAACTACCAATCATAGATATATATAAATATTGATCTACAACATGTGAATATTCATCCTTTCTCACCTTATTTCTTGTACACATTGGTGTCTCAACTAGTGCACAATCCTCAAAACTAAATTTATTCAACATTTCCTTGGCATATTTACTTTGAGATATGAAAATTCCTTTATCTAACTAAAATATTTTCAATCCTAATAAAAATGAAAATTATCCAAGAATAGACATCTCAAATTCTTTTTTCATATTTTCTAAAAATTATTTTGTCATCTTTTCAATGTTTCCTCAAAAAATAGTGTCATCAACATATACCACAATAATTAATTGATGCTCACCTTTTGTTTTGATGTAGAGATTCTTGTCAACAAATCCTCTCTTAAAACCTTGATCCTGTAGGTACTTATAAAGTCTTGCATACCAAACTATAGGAGCTTGTTTCAATCCATACTATGCTTTCTTCAATTTACATACATGGCTACTAATGTTTGTGAGAATAAACCCTTACGCTGCTCAATGTAGACCTCTTCTCCTAGATTCCCATTTAGGAAGGTAAATTTGACATCCATCTGAAATGCTTTGAAATTTTTAAAAACTACATATACAAAAAACATTCTAATTACCTCTATCCTTGCCATTGGTGAAAAAAATTCTTCAAAATCTATTCCCTCAATCTAAAAATATCCTTTACATACTAATATTGCTTTATCCTGGTCACTTCTCCATTTTCATTTAACTTATTTCTATAAACCTATTTTGTTCCTATCACATTGTGATCTTTTGGTCTAGGCACTAATTCCAAAGTATCATTCTTTTCTATCTAATTTAATTCTTCATCCATTGTCTTAACCCAATGCTTATCATGTCTAGCTTCTGAAAAAGTTCTAGGCTAAATTTTGGATAACAAAGAGAAATTAACTTGCTCAGATTCACTTACCATCATTATTCTAGTGTGAATTCCTTTATTTATGTCCTTGATGATGTCACTTTCATTATAATTTATATGGACATATTTGGATGGGGTCTTGGTTTCATTTTTCTCCTTCTCATCTTCATTTGATTCTTCAAAATCTTCCTCTTCAATGATTTTAGAAATGTCTATTGGATCACTGATTCTTTGCACTCCTTCTATCCTGACACTTGCACTTTCAACTATTTTATTATTTATTTTTTTATAACATTTATAAGCTTTAATTTTACAACAATAACTAATAAATATACCTTCATCTACTCTATATTCAAAATTACCCAATTTTTCATCGATTCTCTTTATGAAGTAACTACTGTTGAAAACTCTGAAATAATCAACTATTACTAGTTTGTCTTTCAATAGCTCATACAGATTCTTGTCATTATTGACTCTCAATAATTATCTATTTTGAATATGCACTACTATATCAACTTCCTCTCTCAATATTTATCTAGTATCTTGGATTCATTTAACATTATCCTTGACATCTCCTAAACTATTCTATTTCTCCATTCAACTACTCTATTTTGCTATGGATTTTTGGTTGCTGAATAATGTCTCTTAATTCCATGGTCTTCACAAAACTCAATAAAATAATTTGACATGAATTCTCCTCCTTGATCTAACCTTAGGCACTTAATATCTAAACCAATTTCATTCTCTACTAATGCTTTGAATGCTTTGAAATGTCTGAAAGCTTCTAATTTTTTCTTTTAAAACATTACCCAAGTCATATGTGAAAAATCATCAATAAGAAGCATGAAATATTTCTCACCTTAAGTAATTTGAGTTCTCATAAGTCCACATAAATTAGTGTGAACAAGCTCTAACATCTAAGTGGTCGAGTACTGTTTTGTTCTGAACCACTTTCTGGCTTGGTTCCTATGCTAACAAGGTTCATAAAGCATGTTGGATGGCTTTGTAATCTTTCAATGATTATTAACTTCTTTATTATTACTAATGTTGACAAGATTTTAAAAATTTATGTGTTCCATTCTCCTGTGCTATAGCCAACTTGCTTCAATCTGAATCAAACAACATCTTTGACCTTTGTTGTCTAATAATATATACAAATTATTGCATGTTCTCTGAGCATTTAAAACCAACACATCTAAATAGTTTATCCTAATTTCATAACCTTATACATAAAAATTTAGTGTGTTCCCCTAATCACACATGTGAATTACACTCCAAATATTATGCTTAAGACATCCTACATATAAAACATTTTCATTTTTAGTTATACCATTATCCAAACTTACTGTACCTTTTATGGCAATTTTGGTAGTACTATTGTCTCTGAATTTCACTATGCCACCATTGATCTTATTCAAGGTTATGAAATTTATCTTGTCTCCTATCATGTGCCTCAAACATCCACTATCAATGAACCATGGATTTTATTCATTTATTGTATGTAAAGCTATCTGTACCAACATAAATTTTTTGGGTTGTTTCTTCAGCCATGAACCTATCTAAACTTTCTTCTTGATGAATGGAGCCTTGAAACTCTATTCCTTCTTGACTGAATCAAACATGCTTCTATAGTACCAGGCTATGTGTCTGAAGTTGTTGCACTTGTAACATATTATGGCCTATTCATTAAATCTTGATAGAGGATCAAAAGAGTTGTGGCTTTTGCTTGAATCTGCATGAGTTTCCTTCTCTTTATTTCTAAAATTGTTAGCCTTTTTTTGACATTATATTTTCTTATGGACATATCCATTACAATAAAAATAGTAACCATAAAAATAAGACTTGTATGTGTATCTCTAACCTAATTGCATTTAGTAGCTTTGTTCCTTCTAGCCTTCTTTATTTGAGATGTCGTATGTATTCTTAATTTCTTCCCTTTTTATTTCCTCTTTTGTAAGAGATTCAACATAGTTCTTTCCTTTTTCTGTGTTAACCTTGTCTGTGAAAGTAGTGGTCTCCCCTTTCTCTTTTTCAAATTTGGTACCTATCTTATCTACATTGATCTTTGAATTTCTAATACCTTATTCAACATATTAGAGTTATTCTTAAATTTTGAATCGTTGGTTGCTCTATCATTGATTGCTTTAATTATTTTCTCAAGATCTACTTTTAAAGAAGCAATTTCAATAATATACTTTTCACATTCTTCACTTATTTTCTAAAACTATGCTATTAGATCTTTTTCTTTCTTCTTAGCTTATTCAAAGTGTGCTTGTAGATCTTTAATTATTTCCTTTGACTCCTTTTCATTTTTCTTAATTTGGAGCTTTAATCTTTGATTCTTCTTCTCAAGAGATTTTAACTCTTCTAAGGCACAAATGATTTCTCCTTCCAAATTCACTTTGGCTTCATCTTATTATTCTTCTTGATCATCTATGCTTTTACTTATGGAGGTATCTTCATTTATGGCCATGAATAGAATCTCTTTTAATTCTGAATCACTAACTCCACTATTTTTGATTGAGTTATGATATTTAGAATACAAACTCTTCTTCTCAAATTTTCCTTTGAAATTCTTCTTGTATGTAGATTTTCCTTCTTCATTTTCACCATTACCCTTATCTAGGTGCTTAGCTACAAAATTTCCAATCTTTCCATAATTAAAATATTTAAAAGGTAATTTTCCTTGATATTTAGTTGTTCCCTTTTTTGGCTTGCAAATGAATAGAGCTTTATTGTCATCTTAATCATTGCTAAAACGGTCACTTGATTCTTAAATCTTAGCCTTCTCTTTCTTTGATGTATTAAAATTAGTTTCTCTCTTTAAGGGTTTATCTTATTCTGTCTATATCTCATATGTTGTAAGAATACCATGTAGCTCATCCATCTTTATCTTATCTAAATTCTTCATCTCTTCAATTGCTAAAACTTTTGCATCATATCTCAATGGTAGAGATCTCAAAACTTTTTGTACCACAATTGATTCTTCTAACTTTTATCTAAGACCTTGAATTTGATTAACTATTTGATCAATCTATAAAAGATAACTTGCTATATTTTCTTCCTCTTCCATCTTCAAACTCTCAAACTATCTTCTAAAAGTATAAAGCTTATCCTACTGAACCTTTCCATCACCTTTGTAAATATTCTCAAGTTTTACCCAAGTTTCATGAGCAGATTTACATTGCATAACATTAACAAATTTTGATTCACATAAAACACATGAAATAGAATTTAAAGCTTTAGCATTATTTTCACTCACCTTCTTTTCCATTGGAGTAGTTACAAGTGTCTGTGGCTCTTCATATTCCTCCACCACTACTTGCAAAATGTCAAATCCAAGGGCAATTAAATAAGGCTTCATCCTTATGCTCCCAAAAGCATAATTTGTCCCATCAAAAAAAGGTGCCTTATTTTTATAAAAGCTTTCATGCAATCCAACCATCATGCTTTCCTAATCTACCTTCAAGCTGTAAAACTTTTTCCAAAGGAACTTGCTCTGATACCAATTGTTAAGCATAAAATATACTAAGAGGGGGGGTGAATTAGTATATTATATAACTTTTAATTCATCTAATTTATTTTATTTAACCACTTAATCACACATTCAAAATATGCAATAAAACTCAAATAATAATATGCACCACATGAGAGAGAGAGAGAGAGAGAGAGAGAGAGAGAGAGAGAGAGAGAGAGAGAGAGAGAGAGAGAGAGAGAGAGAGAGAGAGAGAGAGAGAGAGAGAGTAGATTTTTATGTGGAAACCCAATATGGGAAAAACTATAGAGAATAATCTTAAGTATATGAATGATCACCAACTCAAATTACAAATTTTTCAAGCTCTAACTTGCAAGAGCACCAGCCTTTTTTATGAGCACCAACACATCAACTATTTGTGAGCACCAACCCAAAATATCACCAACCCCTTGCAAAGATTTGTGAGCACCAACCCATAGGAGCACTAACCCCTCTTGTGTATAAAACACAACTATCTCTCAATGTTGTTCACTCAACAAATGATACAACTCTACAATATCTCCTACTTTTCTCTCTTCGAAAACAAATACAAACCATGCACTCTCTTGCATATTACAAATGGCTTCTCAAGCCTTTATTTATATCTTTCTAAATGACCTTTGACATTCACCCTTTGTTACCTTTTAATCCTCATGGAAAATGGTGCCAAAATTTCATGACCCTTCATATCCTTACATTCAAAAAGTCACATGGTGACTCTTCATAAGCAAATGCATCCTTTCCTCTTTTATTATTACCTTGGTGAATTTTCATATTCCTCAAAGTGTCCCTTCATGGAAAAATGTGCCATAACCTCTTTTTTATTCACATGGAGACTCTTGGAATTCCTCAAGATGACTCTTCATGAGAAAATGCATCCCATTCCTCTTTTGACTTTACCCTATGACTCTTTGACTTCTCCATGGGCCCTCTTTTGACTTATATGAAACCAAAAATATATTCATTAATATAAAATAAATATTAACACACATTAGCCAATATATGAATATTAAAAACATAATTAAATGTAATGGGGCATTTATCACCAATGCTAGTCCTTTGATAGAAATGACAATATTTCCAACAATCATTCCTCTCACTTATGTCACTGAGATGTACATAGCCAAATTCATTCATTACTATATCATCTGTCGATATGGCATCCTAACATGCACTATATCTAATAATGGAAAATCCTTTGTAAATAGATATGTAAAAGACCTTTGTGCAAAATTAAAAATCAAGCATAAGAAATCCACACCATATAACTTGTAAGGCAATGAACAAGCCAAGGCATCAAACAAGACCATTATATCCATATTAAAAAATATTGTCAATGATGTTGGCCATAATTATAACTTAAAAATCTTTCCTACCCTTTGGGCTTGTCAAACCAGTCATCAAACCCCTACAAGAGCCATTCCATACTCCCTTTTTTATGACATAGAAGCTATTATCTTGATTGAGATCGAGTTGCCTTCATTTCAAGTCTATTTGGAACATATTGAAGATGATAAAGAGTATTGAGTCTTGTAGTTGAAATACCTATAACTCCTTGATGGTAAGCATTTGGCTACCCTAAAATACTTGTTGGCCTATCAAAATAGATTGCAAAGAAACTAAAACAAGCACATTCTCTCTTAGGAGCTTGAGATTTATGATTTGGTCTTGAAACAAAACTAGGACACAAATATTAAACACAATGAAAAAGGTAAGTTTCAACCTAATTGGTTGGGACCATATGTTATCATGGAGAACTATGGATTAGGGGTATATCAACTAGCTATTCCAAATGGTGAAGAACTTCCAGAATCCATGAACACTATGCACCTTAATAGGTTCTCTGATTGACAACTATTTAAACCATTGTCTACAATACCCCTTACTTGGGGAAAACTTGTGTTAAAGTATTTTATCCTACCATTGTATCCTAGACCATCCCATATTAGACCACATTCTTTGTTTTAACCTACCCTAGACCATTATTTTGAGAACCATATTATTTTCATGATTGTGGATAGTGAAAGATTTGGATTATTGGAACTCTAAACCCATTTTATCACACCTTGGACCATCCTATATTGGACCCTATTCATTTTGGACCATTTTCCTTGTGAACCACATTATTTTCATGTCTTGGGATGTTGTAACTTGAAAACTTTTATCCCTTAACCAATTATGATCCTAATAATAACTCATAGGAATTATGGACACATTCAATACTAGTTATATTAATAATATCAATTTGCAATAGTATTTTGTAGCTTCATCTACAAATAAATGAACATGGAAACATTATCTCAAGATTTTCACCTATTGCATGGTTATTCAAGGTTATCTCATGTTTTATAATGTTATATTATTTTGTTGTTGTTTGGTAGGCATTGTTACCTTATCAAGATCTCACTCTCAGCAATTTTTAGGCATGTGTCATTACAACTAGCTTAGCTATTATTGGAACTTCTACTCTTAGACAAGCATCTCCTTGATTAATTGGTTCCCCTAGATATTTTTTATATAACTTATCCCAAAAACACCAAAAACATTATAAAATGATCCACAAAAGAACAAAAACATTGTCTTATATATTTGTACATTGTTATCTTCACACTCTTGCCATTTTTCACATATTTATCCCATGCACTTGCCATTTTACAAGACCATTCTCATTTATCCAACTGGCTTGTCATTTTCCAATACCATTCCCATCTTCCCATTTCTTATAAAACATTAATCATATTTGCTAGTCATCACTTTTTCTTCTATCCCTGTTCTTAGGATAACTACATTTGGCCTAGAGTTCATTTCAGATCTTGCATCCATGAAACTATGTAAGAAACATCCACTTGTCTTGCACATCAAGTTAGCTCGACCACCCCTTCATTTTCTTATTTTCCCACCATTTCTTCTAAATTATTTCCCTATCACTTGGAAGCAACTTTTTGTCCAAGTTATTATTATGTTATTGTGGAAAGTAACACCTCTACTACATGTAACTGAATAATTATTTTTAAACCTTACTAACATTATTTTTATTTATATGTGTTTATTTGATTTATTTATTTATTTATTGGTGTTTGTTTTGCATCCTTTTCTATTCATTTATTTTATTTGGTTGTTTATTTATTTCTCTTCCTATGTTATTTATTCTTGTTTCTTCTTGGTCTTTTATTTTCTTGTTTGGACTTGTTCTTTTATTTTATTTTTCTAGGTACATGTTGATGCTCCACATAGATCTTGATTATTCATATCTTGATATCATATTGTTAAGATGTTATTGATTTGTTTTTATAAATTCTTTTTCCTACTTAAGTCTTGATAACTCATATCTTGATTTTAAGTTGGGTTCATTTATGTATTCTTTTTCTTTATCTTTGTTTTTTGTTTAAATGTAAATAGTTGTAACTCTGGTCTTGGTCACTTTTACCATTATCCTTAGTTATAGGTATTCACATTTGAACTAGCTTAGTACAATTTCAAATTCAATTTCATTATAGGTTATTTATACTTATGATGCCTAATTTCCTTTTGCTATAGCAAGCACTATGTACTTTAGTTCCAAGTCTCAACATTAATGTAGCTCCAATGAACAAGCTCTTAAGAACACCAATGAAACTAGGTACCAATGGCTTATCTTACACTTGAATCTATGTAAGACATGCATCTCTTGTCATACATTATGATTCTAATAAAATTTTGGTCAATTTTATTCATCCCTAATTACATTCTCTCCCACTTCTAGGTGAACTACATTAGCTTGAGGTCCATTTGGACTATGTAGGAAACACTTGGATACATGGCATTTCTTAGGTCAGATTGACCATGTTCATTCTTATATTCATCTCTTTCATCACTTTGGACATCCTCATATGCCTACTTTTATGTGGCTTTATATCCATTATAACATCACATCTATGTTTATGCCTATTCATCTTTAATCTGTCATAGGTTATATCTTTGAGATTTTGCTTGCCAATTTTCCCTATTGGGGCATAATATTTGAACTAGTCACAAATCTAAATCAGCCATATCGGGGAAAATCATTCTTTATTAGTGATCAAAATTAGCCCTACTAGAGAAAAATTATTTTATCAATCGATCAAATTTGATCTAATGGAGAACATTATAATTTCTTGTCTCTCTAGCAATGTGCTTCTCCTTTTCTTCTAATTCCAAGCTCTATGGACTTGTTACCTCATTCTAACAATATTTTAGTGTGTAACTTGTCTTAGGATTCATCAGTTCTAGAGCACACATCTTGAACCCTAGCTTTGGGTGTGTTCAAAGTGTGTCACTTCTATTTTTGGATTGTATCTTTCCCATTCCCCCCATTCTTGGGCCCCATTTTGCTATAATTATATTTTGATCATTAATGAAATCAATAAATACAAACATTAGCTCATCTAGATTTAATTTGATCTATGGGTTAATCTCATTTTCTCTCTCTTTTAGAGAGTCCATCCTTCTCTCTCGTCCTAGTATGTCCTCTCGAGGGGGCATCATGGGTCATTTCCTTCCAATTTATTCCTAGAAAATATTTTATTTGAAAATATGTTGCTCCACTTGAATATCTTGTTATGCCTTCTTAAATACCGGGAAAATGTAGACATTCAATTATTAGCACCATTGTGTTGAAATTGTCAATCTTACTCAAATTTAGTGAACATGCATAAATTGGGCCAAAATAAATTAAATGCACTAAATGGTTTGAGTTTGTCATATAAAATTACTAATTTAGGATAATGTATCCCTAAATGGACAATGCATTTTATGTAATTATTAACTTTTATCAAATCATTTCGAGTCAAAATGATAAAAACACATTTTGGCACTTTGGATCATTCTTTTCTTTTAATTTGGAAACACATGACATGTGCATGTCCTATTTTGTGTCAAAAAAGTCCTAAATGGGTTAATAGTCCATACACAAATAAAATCACCTTCTAATTCCTCTCCAATAAAATTATGACCTAGTAATAGGACATTCTAACTAGTTTGATTAATGAAGTGCAACCAATTTCAAAGAATTATTTAAAAACTGATTAATCTTACTTAGGAAAATTAAACCAAATTATGAACTTAAGTGAGAATTCCATGAAATATATTGAATATTTATTAATTGTAAATTGATTCTTATTAACTACATCATCAAGTGACATAATTTTTGTGGTGACATCCATAAGCCATAAATGCAACAACTATCAAGATTATGGCTTCCTATGCCTCTTTAATGCCCCTTCCTCACAAATATTTATGATGATATTTATGGATATTATTTACATAATTTGATTAATTTATGGCCACACATCTTGATCTTGATATGGATGGTCATGGTTGCTCCTGATCAATTTGGAAAATCTATAAATAGGAGGGCCAAGACCACTTTTATTAAGCTTCATTTGTGTAAAATTATAATGTAAGATTATCTCTAAAAGTCATTTGAGTGTAGTTTGATAATGCTTTATTTGCAATAGGATAACTTCAAGATAGGCATAAAATTGATTTTCATATCATGATCCTAGTTTAGTTAGTGTTCTTGAGATGATGGAGGAGCTTTGCCTTGTATTGTTGTGAATAATTGAACACCAAATCAAGGGGTAAACCACATTTTGAGCCACATTTGTGTGATTAGATTCTCTTGGGAAGGTAATGTATATGTACTTTCTTTCATTTGCTATTAATTGTCATTTGCATACCCTATTGAATAGGTTGGCCTATATTATTAGTTATTTATAAATTTCTTATGTTTTTCATGACTATTTCTTGATCTAACCATATTTTTAATCCATCTCTATAATGTAAAGCAAACTCATTGAGCTAAGATATGTATAAACCACTTTATTTTTTAACCAAAATTTCCTCCTTCTCCAAGACTAATTCTTGGGTCACCACAACCAACACTTCCTCCTTTATCTTTATACCTTTGATTACTAATTTCCATGAGGTAAGCATATAGGGTACAATCACCTTATTTTCTTCTTGTTTTGGAATAGGCCTAGGAGAGAGTGGTCTCACTAGTGAGGGATTGTTATAACAAAGATCATTTGCATAGGGAGAGATCTATGGTGGGATGGCTTCATGATCTTCAATTTAATGGTCTTCATTTTCTCTCCATACTAGAATGGTCTTCATTTTCTCTCCATATTAGAAGTACTCCTTTACAAAGGGATATGGTGGGATGGAAAGAAGGTCCACTTGGTGGAGTATGAACATAAGGAATTATGGGATGCTCTTGGGGAAGAGTGGGATGCATATTTTCATGAGTTGGTGGAGGGTTTGAAAAAGTGCTCTTAAAACTTGGAAAATTCCTTGGATTATACTCTATAACCTCTTCTATCTTTGGATTTTTTATTGAAACACTAGGAGTAGGTAAGAATCTTGGAAATTTCCTAGGTTGAAGAGTTTGTGGAACTTGAGGAAGAATGGGTGGAGATTGCATAGGAAATTGAGGAATAATGGGTGGAGATTGAATAGGCATAGGATCTTTCATGGGCTGGCATAAATAATATTCTTGTTTTCTATCAATATCCCTCATTTGTATCTCATAATCAAGTCGTATATCTTTGGAAATTTCTTGGGGATGAATAGGAGAAACATATCTTGCAAAGGGATGATTATAAGTATGAGCAAGTTGGTCAAATTGGACTTGTTTCCCTTCAATAGTATCCACATAATTCTTAAATCTTAGATTAAGGTTCATCATTTTCAAAAGTTAATTAGAAGGGCTAGTTGGATTAGGTGGTTGTGGAGGGAAGGAATGCTAGTATTCTTGGTAGCAAGGCTACTCATACTAATAACTAGATCCAAATGGGGTGAAAATAGGTTCATTATAGGACTTATATGGCTCAACATAAGGCTAGTATGGATCATTATATGGTTGATAAGGAGGTGTAAAACCAAAACTCCATCCACATATAACCATCAAATTTAATGTGGAAAGAAAAAAAACTTGGAAATAATATATGGGTTGCTAAAACTAGTTAGATGAACTTGGAGTTGCCATTGATGCTTGTAAAATGCCTCCAAAGGATAATGTACTAAAGAGAAGCACCAAGAACCCTTCACTGAAGTGAAGAACATAATGGTCCCATTGAGTGTACCAAAAAATATTATAGCACATAATTTCACCCTCATGGGAGAGTTTTTTAGGCTTTCCTAGATATAAATAGGAATAACCCCATGCTATGGGTATCCTGTGATGGGGTTGACCCTCTAGAAAAGGTTAGTTTCTCTTGTTAGCTCACCTAAACTATTTATTCTACTTGGAAAAGGGATATAAAGGGTTTCAAAGAATGGATAAAAACATAAACAAGGTGATGCACCAAACTTAAAGACACTCTAATTTGTATGAAAATAACACTAAGGTAGTTCAAAGACAACCCTCACTCACATAATCTCTCCAACTAGTCATTTTGCATCAGTATTTCCAAAACTAGGCCCACTATGTAAGAGATGAAGCAAGGAAGAGTATGAAACTCACACAATACCTTTACTAATGACTAAAAGTCACATGTTTCATACATGAAAAAATGGTGGAAAACCTTCAAAAAGGAAATAAATATAGATAATTACTAATGAAAGACACCCTTCCACAAAATAATCATACACAAATTGACTAGACCACTAGATGCAAGCAAGAGATACATAAAATATGATTAATTATTACTTCAAAGGCTATTTTTAAAAAAATTATAGTATTTTACCTTGTTAAAATTAGATTATATCTTATAAAAATAGGGAAGAAATGGGATATATAGGAGAAAAGGGAAGAGAGAGGAGAAGATAACTCTTAGAATTTAATAAATGTCCTTCAATAGCCTTCCATGGAGTCTCAAAAACATTCTAATTAATTAATCACTGATATTCTCTCATCAAATTAACCTTCAAAGGTCAAAAGGGTATTCAATCCTTCTCATTGGCCTAAAAAGGAACTAGAAGGAAAAAAAACTTTGAGGAAGATGATGTCGCACTCTACTAGCTTTGAGAAAAATCTTTAAAGACTAGAAATATCATTTAATGCTCTAATTAATGCTTGATAAAAATATCTAGTGAGTTATTTAAATTCTACTTCAATGCTCCTCAACTCCACAAATATCTACTCCACTTGCACTTCTACGCTCCATTCCACTTGGCTTCTAGAAGTCACTTGACATTATGGTTAGTCATCGTGACACTTTATACTTGAGACTAACCCTAAAGGTTAAGTTTGATTTTTTACTTTTTGATTTTGTCTTTTGTTATCAACTCATTTTTTCTCCCCTAACTTTCAAAACTCTTAGACTCCATTGATGGAGGGCTCCAAGCTTGAGCCATTTTCAACTTGTTGTACAAGAACCTACTCCCAAGGCCATTTATCACCATGAGAACCACTTCTAGACCTATATAAATATTCCAAACATCTATACCATTACTATGAGGGAGAAAAAAAAGCTTCATGCCACCTTTAAGACCTATAATAATGGTGGAAATCACCATTAAACCTGCAACCATTCACAAATTATAAAAAAGCTTATGTTTTTTACCCTTCAACTCATCAAGGCACACTAAAAACCCTTGGGAAGGGATATAAGTGTAGTATAATGGTAACTTATGTCCCATTAGGCCTCTTTAATGCACTTATACCATTTTTCTATTTGAAGACCTGTAAAATAGGCATTTTTGGCCATTTTGAGCCTCTTAAGCACCCACACATGCCAAATTCTTCTACAAAATATTTTATACATGATCTTGAGAGAGTCATATACATGTTAAAAGTGGTTTAAAAGTGATTCTATGCCATTTCATGTACCTCTGAGTAAAAAAACACAAAATTGGTCAAAAAGGCTCCTTTGGTAGCTTGTACCTATTTTAGGCATTTTCATGATGCTTGGGGATATTGAATTAGATTATTTTATACTTATTACTCTTTTTATGTTTCCTACGCTCCCTTTGAGACCATTTTAATCCTATGATTCACATGGAAACTCTTTAAATTAGCTTGGGAAGGTTTGTAACCTTCTAGGCTTAGGTAGCTCTAGGGGATCTCTTTGCTAATTTGAGTGACTTGGAGTCTTTATTGACATTTAAAACTCAATAAATTTTTTTTTTTTGATCTTATAAAAAATATTGAGATATTTTTCATACATAAATTGTCATTTTGACCTCTGCTAAAGGTTCTTTTAGACCTAGTTTTGAGCATAGACTCCATTAATGGAGATATGAAAGTTTATTTTTTTATCTTTAAGTATATTATAATCATGAGATAAATTTTAAAACCTAAAAGGAATAAAATAATAACCCCATGTATAAATTCATTTAATTTAGTATAACTCAAAAAATGCATCTTTTGGGCTCAACTTACCTTGACAAATTTTTGAACATGTGTAGCTCTAAATTTTGCCATTTTCTTGAGTTTTATGAGGTCTAAATACTTTATTATTTTTTAATTAGGAACATTATGGACCCCCGTAACCATTAAAATATTTTTTTCCATCATTAACCATGAAATCCAATCAAAATCATATATTTAAATCCACTTCACACTCCGAAAATGAGAATCAAGAAACCTAGGAAGAGAGAAAAAGGCAAATATTTAGATTTATAAGGTCTAAATACCTCATTATTTGTTTTATTTTAACATTTAATATCTGAAAAAAACTTATAAAAGTATTATATTTCATAATCCAACCATTTAAACCCCTTAAAAATACTTTTTCTGACTGTCTTCACTTGCATGTAAAAATCCTAAATTTTGCAATTTTGTAATTATATTAATTTTGACTTGAAAACATGAATTTAATCACCCTAAAAATGTTTTTTAAGACTTAAAATAACCATATTTAACCCAAAACACTTTCACATGAGGTTAAAACCATTTTCCAAACCTTATATCCCTCTAAGAAGCTTGCCTAGCTCCATGTTGACTATCAATAGTCAAACATAGGATTGTAACAAAAAAATGAATTATTACACTATTATTTTGACATAAAAAATAATATATACACTTATATCCAATTATTAACACCACCTCTACCAATTTTTATAATTTTATCTTACCTATAGAGGCTTTAAAACTCATTTCACCTGAAACTACTTTTCTAATTACCTGAGTGAAAGACTATTTATGATTATAGGAGGTCTGAGATGAAATATAGATGATTCCAATATATATATAAGTATTTAAGGATCACATAATAATATTTATCTCTCATAATTATCATACTTACCAAAAATGATAACTTAAATCCTCCTGTAGATGTTTCAAAATCAAAAATTTCTTAAAGTGCCTCAGGTTCATAAAAAAATAAAGAATGATTTTATTATTATCTATGTCAAATATATGTCATTAAAAAATAACTTAAGTAATTTTGAGACTCTATAAGAAATTTGGAGGTTAGATCACCTCTATAACATCTTCAACTCTTCAAATTTTCTCTAGATTAGCCCTCAAGCTTATGACTGTGTGTACAGTCTAAAACCATTTGCTCAACCTTGACCATGATTGAATGCCATATTAGTGTTGTTTTGAGTGTGATTATATCACTCTTTATATTTTATTTATCATATTTATCTATTTATATAACCCTAAAACCTTCATAATGAGATCTCCATATGATGCTTGTGAGAGCACACTAGGTAAATGAAATTATTAACACTATTATATGTATGATCTCTTCAAGTATTTGGAAAAAAATTATTATCCTGAGAAACACTCAAAATATATATATTGTATTCCATCTTACCTTCACTATCCCTATCATGGAGACTAATTTCACCCATCACTTCACTTGCTAGTTCAAGCCAAGATGCAGCTATAGGTGGCCATTTCTCTTTGCATACTTGAAGATGCTTGATATCAATGTAAAAATAATTCCATATTGGTTTTACATATAGTGTCATACTTTATCATTGAGAATATATTATGACCTACATTATCTTCCTTTATTTTCTCAACAAAACATTGTTGATGTTCTTCCTTTGGCTATAGGTGGAGATTTGGGGTATTGGTTATAGGTGAAATTGGTAAATGCCTCTCCCCATAGCTTCAAATATTTAAAAACTTATTATTGTACCTTCACCCTATTATAATCAGTTTAATGGTTCCCAAATACTTTCCTCATTATCTAATGTCTCTCATACCTATCTCTTAAGGCACTGGTGTTGGCTATAGGTGATGTTTTTGAGCTGGGAGAGCCAAAACACTAATTTTTTCTTGGAGAGGATCTTCTCATCAAAACTTGATTATACAAGCCTAAAATAGGATGAATAAGTAAATCAAGAATGTTGAGAAAAATTATTAGGGTCATGAAGTTGGTCCCCTCTTTCCACCATTGGATCATCCGCTGCACTAGGACTACCTCATCTTCAGAGCTTCTTCGAAGCTGCCTAGAGCATCTTTAGAGCTTATTTGGAGATAAAATAAGAATATTTGAATCATATTTAGAGAATATTTGGAGCTTACTCATATCATATTCAGATTATCTTTGGAGATTATTTGGCATCTTTTGATCTTCTTAGGACATCTTTGGAGCTACCTGTAGCATCTTCAGAGCTATGAAGGCAAAAGGTCATTGAATGGTCTAGGAGAGTATGTCTTGATCCATCTAGGTAAAAGTTTTATATGTAAGCTAATTTTGGCCAATAGGTTACTTTTAATAATATATTAGTTAAAAATTTAGATTATGAGCTCATTCTATACCATTTTCATACCATTTTCATTTTACTTAGATCTAATTTATTAAACATTAAGAGTGACCCTTCTTACAATCTCAAATAATTCCATGTTTTATGTCTTGATTTTACATAAAATGATAGATTATTAGTTAGGCTCTTTCATAGAGGTCAATAATATCCCTTGAACTAGTTATACACCCTACCATTGGGCTCTAT
This sequence comes from Torreya grandis, assembly GCA_037957365.1. Lineage (NCBI taxonomy): Eukaryota > Viridiplantae > Streptophyta > Pinopsida > Cupressales > Taxaceae > Torreya > Torreya grandis. Next base: position 570,011 of record JARHVA010006174.1, read on the forward strand.
GAATCATTGCATCATTTACATTATTAATCCAATAGTTTCTTAGCTAAAATTTAAAGAAAAATTGTCCAAGATGTCATATTTTCACTTCTTGCATAATTTAAACAAGGACCTAATGATCATATTAATGAGTATGTTCTTAAATTAAAAAATATTACTTACAAAATCTCTCACCAATTTCCTAATAGTGAATTTAAAATTATTTTATATACAAAATTCAACTTAAGAAGGAAAATTTTATTTTTAACATATATCAATATTTCAATGAAATTTTTTATATGGTTAGGAACTATGAGATCAATATTGTGTAATTCAACATGTTTAAATATGAGTTTAGCACCCCTACCTCTAATGGAGTTAACATCAAGGAAAATAACATTCAATGATAAGGATAATGATAGTACTAGTTTTATAACTAATAACGGCACCAATAAAGTAGTTAACAAAGTATCTCAACCACCTAATAACATATCCTTCAATCATAAGAGTGAATAAAAATTACATAATTAGCTAAGATTCCTCACCAAGTGCTTAAATGATTTCTTCAATTAAATATGATTTATTTATCTTCACAATGTGAGTTTGGCTCAAATTTTCCATTTTTATACACACAATATTTTTAAACTTTATCCTTTATTGATGCTTTATCTCTTGTAACAACCTATTGAGTTTAAATATCTATTATTGCACACCTTAAATGGTGCATCAGGAAGGGGTGGGTAGATTGATGATGCTTGGTGAGAGACATTGTTGTTTATATATCATAACTATATCCACTACATTTCCCCAAAACTTAATCCCCTAAAATATCTTCCTTATAATATCCCTTAATTAAGATAAAATCTATCTGTTATGACTATATCAACCCACATAAATTTAGTATATTCTCTTTCCTACCAAAATTTAAACTAGGTTGGCCCAAATTGATGTAGTATAAAAGTCATGGTGTACATTTCATAATTAGATCAGCTTATATTGATCTGATTTAAGGGTAAATAACAACCTATAAAACTTCATCTAAGTGGCTTGATATTGATGGATACAATTATAAAATGGTCTATGATCATCTATCATTATAAATACAAGTCCTATTTCAATCTAATTGAGAGTAACATTGATTTTTTCACTATTATTGCTTGAAAATATGATTTAGTCTACATTTGGAGGAACCATTGCTTAGATATTATATTGGAGGGAAATAACTTGTATTGTGGATTATTATATGTAATTATGTGAAATCTTTTAGTCTATATTTGATTTCAAACATTGTGATCCTTATAATCACAATAATATCTTGCAAAGAACCATTGGCCAATAGAGAGATCAAGGCTCGATAGGGTCTATTCAAGGTAAGTATTTTTAAATTTATATATTTCATTAAATGAATATATATTATATAATTAATAATTTTTAATGTATAGCTCCTTGTTTGGATCTCTTATACACTTAAAATTAGTGTAGCTATAGGGTTATCCAAAATTTCCATCTCCACCCAAGATAACATATGCCTTCATTTGCCTACCATGGTTCCTTACCCCTTTTATTTTTATTTTAACCATCCCACTTATTTATTTGACAAGTTTTGGTAACACAAGATTATATTAATTTCATTATTACAAATATAGTTAGGGTTATTGCATTATGTTTATTGCCTAGAGGCTTTGAAACCTTCTCTATTGATGGTGTGTGATAAATGATCCTCTAACTAGTTTTCGCATATCTAATTGGTTATGCCCTAATATAACTAAGTATCAAATAGGTATTAGTTGATTTACCTTCTATAATTATATATTTATTAGGTAGGATAAGTTATAGCTATATATTATTTTTGTGCATACATTTTGGTGATCCCAATGTGAACTAACCATTACCTTTTCTCCAACAAATTATACCAGCACAAGTTGATATAATTTAATTTTCTATATTTTTAATAGACTATATCAACATAGGTTGATCTAGTCTAACCTCTATGTATTTTTAGTAAAAACTACATCAACATGGAATAATAACATTTTAATTACTTATATTGTTTAATAGGCTACACTGACACAAGTCAATCTAGTTTAATTTTCTTTACTTTTTAGTCAACCAACTATATTGGCCAAGCCCAATCTAGTTTAATCTCTTTGTTTTATTTGTATTATTTTTTACAAGCTACATCAACCTAGGTTTATCTAGTATATATTGTGTGTATTTTATAGGGAAACACATTGGGATAGGTTAATATAGTGTTAATTATGTGTTTTTCCAATAGGTTACTTTGACACAAGATGATCTAATTTTTGCACTCAAATCTAAATTATATTTAGTCAACCAATTACATTGGCCATGCCCTATCTAATTTTATATTCTGGGAAATTCTCTACCAAACTATATCAACCTAGTTCAATTTATTTTTACTTTAAAATCAATTTCATTTAACAAATTTTACTTTAAATTTTATATTTTGTTAAAATTAATTTTACATAGAAAACTATATTGACCCAAAATAATATAGTTATAAATTCTTTTTCTTTCCTTGAAAATTGTATTGACCCTAGTTGATACAATACTATATTTGTAGTTACTTTTATTAAACTATAACGAACCTATTTGATCCATTTTACTATATATGTATTATCTAAATAAACTACATTGGCCTATTCCAATATACTTATGTGTTTTTATTTTTCACATAAATAAGAAAAAATAACTTTCCTTTTTAGAAATTAATCAAAATTTTAATTAAACTTTGACTACCTATTTATTTTCTTTCATTAAAATATGCAAATTGATTTTTTAACATTGATTTTCACCTTTCATTTTTTCTTTGTTTGGATTTCCATAGAGATTATGTTTTGGTAGTTTTCAAACTACTTAGTTACTATCGTAAAGGGATATGTGGTGATTGATTTACATTCTATTTCTATTATTTATAGACATCATTGCATGAGGGGCTTGCCCTAATACTTATAGAAATAGTATATAGCTAAATATGAATTTAGTTTCCATGTATGTCATGGTATTTAGAATTGATTAGGATTCTCATTTTTATTAAATTTTAGGAAACCAAGCATCCGTATGATTTTGTATTGCATTCATTAGAGGTTAGCTATAGGAAGTTATTCTCATCTAAACCTTGAAATTGAGTTTAGTGGGATATAGGAACAATACTTCCTTCATATTTAATACTTTGAAACATTGGGATGACACTATCTAATGGATAAGCAAGTATCTTTGAGAGCTTATAAATAAGTCACATTATTTTATCACATCTACCTGATATTCATTTTAGATATATAATTATAAAAAATAATTAAAATTCCAATTTTCTACTTACTACAATATTTTTATTATAGATTGTATCTATTAGTGAAGTTTTTTATTACATTTAATGATATTTACTTACACATGTTTATCTTGCTTAGCTATCTATTTAGGTCATTATGAAAGATAATCCCACATTCATGAGGATGTGACGACATGTTTATATTTCACCTATATAATTTACCTTCCTAAAAAAATTATGGCTAATGAAATAATTAGCATTTTACTATTATGTTATAATTTATTTTTGGGCTCATGTTTGATTTATCTATTACACATAGATAATTTATTTATGTATTTGATACTATTTAGATTGATCCTCAATTGTGGCCTACTCTAACATGGTATCAAAGCATTTTTTGTCGCTAAATATCTTTATTTCTATTTAAAAATCTTTATTTTTAGATTACATTTCATAAATATATCATTCATTGACCTAGATATTAAAGAAACACTCTTTTTCAAATTTTGCTCTTCTTCTAAGATCCTAGACTAATCCAAATTTTGAAAAAAAAACCAAGATAAATATGTCTCTTATTAGTCATATTTCATTTGGTATGTTTTCACGCAAAATTACCTAAAACATTATATTAAGAAGATGTCAAAACTCTAGGATTAGTTGTAAACATGACCTAGTTTTGTGATAGTAATGTTTTACCATTTTTGGAGTTTCAAGTCTTTTTTGATGATTTAATGCAAATACGTATTATTTAGGGTCTTCAAGGAAAAATATTTTATGGGTTTTTTATGGGTTTTTGGAGATCCTTAGTAGGTCTTCAGTGTATTTTAGAGAGTCATATAAGTTTGGGTGTTTTGATGATAGGTGGATTTTTTGTCCTTATTTACACTTAGCAAAAAATTTGACTGTATTAATAGTCCTAAAACCCAACATCAAGATTCTAAACTTCATGTGCATCCCTCATCCATACTATTATACCTATTAACTACACTAATAGATTGAAATCCTAACATTAGAACTCCAAGATGCATCTGTAATCAAAAACATTGACATTAGAGTTTTGAGTCACATTAACAGCCTACAAGTCTAACATCAAAATCTTAGATTACATTGACAATCCTAAGTTCAGACTGTTGGAACTATTTATTTCTTTGGCAATTAAAATTTCCCCCTTAGTCCCTTGGTCATATGAAAAATTATCTCGTGTTCATAACTAACCTAAAGGGGCTTAACTTTTCCTCACAAAGTTGGGCCAAAATTTTTGCACACCCAAAATTTATGCAAACCCAAGGGGACTTAAATTTTCCTCACAAAAGTTGGCAAAACTTTTTTTGCACCAAAAATTTATGCAAAGTGGAGATCATTATTTTTACAAAAAATAAAAATTCAAACTTCCATAACTTTTAGTTGATAGTTCATTTTTAGGCACCAATTGTTTTGAAAGTGTGAGTTTTTTGAGGTTTAATAATTGGTGATATTATGGTGCTTTTTAAAATTAAATATATATATATATATATATATATATATATATTAAAGGGGGTTGCATATCATTGTATTTCTTACACATATATTTCAACACATACTTCTTTTCTACACCATAAATCAAAGTCATGTTCCAATTCTTACACCATTCAACTATCAAAAATGGAAAACCCAAGTTCAAATTTGAGTTGAAAAAGTTTACATAAAATCATTATGGGTACATAAAAATAACTAGATAAAGGTGAATTGGTATAATAAATTGATTAATCCTACATGTTAATATATTTATCTATGTCTCTTGAATTACTCTTTCATATTGAATAAAAAACTACTCCTAATGAAATTTGGACCACATTGGAAAAAATCTTTGGGAAGTAAGACATGATGAGGGGTTATGAGTTGGATAATGAGATCATCAATTTGAGACCAAACAATTTTGATATTATCAAGACATCATTAAAAAATTTAAATCACTTAGGTTATAGTTAAAACTATGTAGGATTGATAAAAGGTATGATCAGTTAATTCTTTCCATCCTTACCAAATTGAGATATGACTATTTTATCTTTGTTTATACCTTCCACACCACCAAGCATTCCCTTAGAGATACATGGACCATGTAATCCTTAGATGTTTTATTTTAAATTAACAAGAGTGTACTTCAAGCTTATTCAAATAGGTACACTAAACTAATCTAAATCACATGCCTTAATTATGAGTTAAGACAAATAGAAATATTCTAATAGTAAGAAAAAAAAATAAAATAAAGACCCAAATAAAAAAATGGTTGAAAATAGGATTCTAAGTCCAAATCATCAAAAGAGTCCCTCTCATTAGATGGCAAGCCTAATAAATAGTGACTCACATGTTCTTATCACAAGAAATTTAGGCATTATGAAACCAAGTGCATGAGATGTAGATTAACCAACTGACTAAGATGTTTGATAATCATAATATTAGTGTCCTTGATTATTATAATCATATTTCACCATCATTTGATTGATATAATGCCAAATAAAGTAAAAGGGAAAAGATAAGGTCAAAATACTTATTGCAGTTGCATCCTAGCTTCCAAACAAGTTATCAACTTTTGGTGTTATGCACCACATGACGTCATCAAATGACATGTTCTCATCCATGGATCCTTGTTCTACACCTTCCATATTGTCGGGTGACAATAATTATAAAAAATTTAGTGGGAGGGGATATATTGAAGTGAATGATGGGATATTTCATGACATTCTATGTGCTCCATTTTTATCCACCAATATCCAATCCATTTATTAGATCACTCACATAGATTCATGCAAGAGAGTTGAATTCATATCTAATTTAGTGTTTATTGTTAGATTGTGGAGCTAAAAGGTTCACTGATGCAAACAGGAGAGGAGGTTGCTGAAGGTTGTTGAGTTGTAGAGAAGCTGGGGTCGGTCTGATCAGCTGACGTCGGCAGGATAGCAGAGAGAAGCAACCGACGTCGGTCATATATCGGCCGACGTCAGTCACCTCCAGGCAGATAGGGACCGACGTCGGTCACCTGTGTGGTTCGACTGCGAGTTAATTACGGGCAGTTGGTTGACGAACCAAGTGTTTGCATGATGAGTGCTAATTTTAGACTCATAGCTGCGGATCTAATTATTGTAATTAGATGTCTAATTATTGTTTGGATGAGATCTATATAATAGACTCATGGTTGTATTGGAAAAGTGTTCTAGTTTTGAGTTGAGCAAAGTTTGTTCCTTCTATGTGTGAGGTGAGCAAGGGTGTTCCTCCTCGTTCCACAGTACCAGGTGTAGGTGCTGGTTTTGGAGAGTCAGCTGGATTCTTCAGGAGTGTAGGATCTTGGTCACAGTTGCATGGCCTATATAGGAGATCTACATGGTAAGTAAGATTGTTGATCTGCAGGTGTATGTGTGTGCAAGGTCAAGGTTCATAGGTGAGCAGTTTCGTGTTTGATTTGTAGGTGTGCAAGATCATATAGACAGCAACACAACAGGGAGCAGTATCAGGCAGGATCTACTTGGAGTACAGGTGTGTACTCGGATAGAGCAAGAGAGGAAGGCAAGGGAGTTCCTTCCATAAGTATGGTCTGTTGAATTGCAGGTTGTTGCAAATTCATGGGAGATCTACTTGAAGTACCTTGAGTACTTGTTGAGTACGTGGAGTACTTGTGGAGTGCGTGGAGCACTTGTGGTGTGCGTGGAGCACAAGAGGTGAACACCAACTCTGTATTTGAGTTGGGTGTTGGGACCTGAGAGGGAGAGCTTTGGGAGAAGAATTACTGTTCACTTGAGGTGTGGTGAGCCTCTGAAGAGGTGGTGGAGAAGAAGTGGCATCTTCTTTATTGTATTATTTTTTGTATAAAGTGTTAATACAAGTTGTGTATTGTCTCTCATATCTGTGTTATTCTGAATTCTAGTTACTTGGTGAATCTGGTTTATTTCCACATATTAAGTTGCTTGGTTTAGTAATCAATTGTGTGCTTCCGTTTATATATCCCAACATTTATTATGGAATTAGATACTAACTCCATAGTTAAATTTTGGAAATCATATCACCAATCATGATTGTATAATTTTTCACATTTTGATTTTGATCAACCCTCTACTGCACTATCACTCATTTAGATGGGGTTAGTAAATTATGACATGAGAAATTTAGACATCTCAATTATTGTTACCTAGAGTAAATTGATTATCATGACGTGGTTTTAAGGTTTCCATGTGTTCAATTTTTATGTTATTTTCCAAATTTTCATACTTTTTGAGCATCCTAAAGATAAGTATGATAAGGGAAAATCATAGAAAGCTAAATAGATATTAGAGCTAGTTCACTATGACATTAAAGGACCATTTATAAAAAAATCCTTAAACAAAACTAAATACATGATTAAATTCATTGATTACTTTTTGAGGTATACTTGGGTGTATTTTATTAATTATATATAAGAGGACTTTGATTATTTTAGGACTTAAAGGTGCTTGTATAAAAATAGTCAAGTAATGCCATTAAGAATTTGCACACTGATAATGGTGATGAGTATGTTAATAGTCATTTTGAACAATTATGCACTTCAAATGGGATGTAAATACAATATAGCTCTATATATTCCTTAATAAAATGGTGTTTTAGTGTGAAATAAAATGTCCTTAAATGAAATGTATGATTTTATACTACACTCCAAATCTCTTGCACCTTAGTATTGGGTTGAGGCCATCAACCGTGCTTTTTATAATTATAATTGAGTTCTTCATAAAGCCTTTAATGGAGTCACTAATTTTAAGTTTGGAGTGATTATAAAATCATAGTGAAGCACTTCTAAGTGTTTATATCTCTTTTTATGACCTGCATTCTAAAAAATAAACATAAGGCAATGCAACCTGAGATTCAACCTTACATCTTCATTAGATATCACAAGGGTGTTAAGGGATACAAGATTCTCCATCCCACCAATTATGAGTTTTTTATTAATATTATTTTTCATTTTGAATAGGTTTGTTCACATTCCACACTCGACACCTCTCCCCCTTCCTTGGACACACTAGGATTTGATGATAATTATAATGATTCAGATCCACCTGAGTAGTTTCATGATGATCCATATTCTTATAGTTGTAATGATGAGAGTAGTGATGAGGACTCACCTCCTTATTATCCTATAATATATTTAAATAATGATTAATTATTATAATTTTTTTTTATTTTTTAGATTTTGTGCTTAGTCATGTACTTAGTAGTCATGCCAAGTCAATTCTATACTTGGTATAATTAGGCATGGGCATAGTAGGGTCTATGATGCACAAAATTTAATACACTGATGTGTTGGCATCAATTTCACACAAGGAGTAGTCCTTGTGCATTTACCTAAAGTGAAATAGTGAAGGAACTGAACACATGTTGGGATAGTTGAAACATGGTACAACCTTAGTGTTAATGGGACTTGATCATTTACAAAATGGCTTAGGTACTCTATCAGTACAAACCCATTCTAGGTAATATTGGTTGGTGCTAACCTATTCAAAGGCACAATTCTTTTGGAACAAGCTCACATCTAGATAGATATAGCTCTTAATGGTTCAAAATATAGGGTTAGTGAGGTAAGGTTCTTTTAGGTGCTTAGTTGAGTCATGGGAATGGCTTAGGTTTGAGTGCTCATTATTCAAGTTAGCACTCTAGGCATGGGTATTAGGGCCTCAGTGCATGCTAGTTTCAACACTTAGTGAATTTTATAGGCATCTTTAAGTCACTATATGGCCTAGTGATTCCATTGGTGACCTAAAACTGGCCTTTATGTCAAAATACATTACACCAATGAAAACTACAACATTATACATATAGACTAAAGTGACAAATATAAAATAGTTCTAAATATATGGAAAGAATCAATAACCAAGATGATAATCAAGCCATTATATTAACCCAAATTTATCAACACAAAGTATAGCTTCTCTAAATAGATCATGTGCTCATCTTTGAAACTACTCATGCCCAGTGGCTCATAGTCAAGCTTGGGATATACATCCAAAATTACAAGCATAGTTAATGATGGTTATAATACACTAATGGTGGATCTCAATTTTATTAGAGATTCTCTAATAATAGTCACCTTCTTAATTATTTAGGTTCAAGCGCATTTAAATAGGTAGAGGAGAATCTTCTTGCTAGGTTGGATGGGTGCATGTCGAATGCTAAGATATCACTGGGGGTTGTTATGATACCATCTCCACTACTATAACACCCATGTTCTCCAACCACCACATGAAATCACTCAATGAGATTCTCCTTTAAACCTAGGTGCTAAGAAACTACTTTCCAACTGACGTAAGATCATCAAAGATTATTCTAGCTAGTGCTAATGGTTTTAAAAGGGTAATAATTTTAAATTATTGCCAAATGTTGAGATGTGTCGAGCTGACATGGTCCACTAGGTTAGTTACAAAAATGGGAAGTAAAATTATGCCATACAAAATTGCTAGTCCACCCTAGACTAGTCTTTTAGTGCCTTTGGTGCATAAAATTTAGGTACACCCTATTGTAGTTCTGTGTTAAAGTTTTTGAAACCCTAGATTATGAGCTTGATTTATTTAATGGTGCCTTATAATTCAATCAATGTAACCTTGAGGGTGATCACATATGTACTTTACATTTATGTTTTCAAGGCTTCAATCCTTTCCCTTGATTTATTTACCCTACCATATAAAACAACCCCTTGCTCACTCACCTTTGTTTGAAAGGCATAAAAGAGGTCTTCAAGTTCTTTTTCTTGTGTCTTCAACTTGGTTCTTAAGTCATTGACCTATGCCATCACTTACACACACTTGGTCTGACTCACTATGAAATATTGTCTAATCAAGGCATATTTTTCCTCCTTTGCCTTTTTAAGGCACACATTGATGACTATTTTTTGAATGGTGAAGTTACAAAAGATTTCATCTAATTCTTCCATGCCCTTTTTTAGTTTGGTAGAGGTATTATACCACATCGATATTTTTTTAATCTTTATTTTTATTGCCTCACAAGGGTCATCTTACTCTAGAACTAGCTTCATTTGATGCAAAATTTACTCGATCAATGTGATTATCTTATCCACTTCAATCATATTTGAAGTATAAATACTATCTAATAGGGATGTATCAAATTATTCAATGTGCTTGACCAACTATTTGAGCTTGAGATTTGTGTCTTTTAGTCCTTCTTCTACTTCTTACACTGTCTTATTCCAACTATTAGTGTGAACGTCATTGACAATGTTCTTGCATGCCACTTTAGAGGCCATTTTAAGGAGGGCATTAGCTAACCTTATAGGGTTCATATCTTGAGGATTTTTAAGCTAGTAATCATGCCAGTTTTCTATCTTTTTAGTGTGTTGAAGTGATTTTCTTGGAACCTCAAATTGAGGCTCATCCATGTAGCAATATAGCACCCAAAAAACATGATGGTGCATTAGGGTTGTGGTAGCCTTAAGGGACATGTATTCCATAATATAAAATGTCATAATCCTTTTTGAACCCCTATTGTGATTTTTACCTATATCTTTGCTCGTACTCTTCTTCCTTGGCTAACTCCTTTTCTTCTTCACTAATATTGGTGCTTCCATCAGTGCCTTCTTATTTTCATTCTTCTCCTTCTATTTCTCTTTCTCATTCTCCTTATTTTTCTTCTTCTCCTTCTCCTTCTTCTTCTTCTTCTTCTTATTCTCCTTATTTTTGTTTTGTGTTAGACTCATCATCATGTTTCCCTCTCATAGGGGTTTCTCCATAGAATTTTCCCCCTTGTTCATTTCATCCTCTTGTCATGGCTCTTTGTCATGAGCTTCCTTAAAACCATCCTTTCTTTCCTTTTTCCCCAACCAGATCTCTGCTTCCTTCTCTATTTTTTTTATAAGGCACTAGCATCACCTTCTGTATCTCGAGGCACCCCTTTAGAGTAAGGGAATGATTGCTATGAAACTTCTACTATTATAGTGGAGCTGCTAGGTACCTTTTCTAATATCTTTTCCTCTTTAGGTTATGTGTTAGTGGTCACCTTATTCTCTCTATCCTTCACCATCTTATCCCTTTTTGCTTGGGCTAAGTTTTCCTCTTTTTCCTTCTTCTTGGTCTTCTCCTCCTTGTCCTTTCTCTCTAATTCCTCTTTTTCAGATTTTTCCTTTTTAGCCTTCCTTTGTTTGGTTTATGACTTAAATTTATTTTCTCTTACCTCTATCTCCTTGACTTATATTCAATTTATTTTAGCTTGGGACATGCCTTTGGACCTCATGCCCTCTTACTTATAGTGCAACTTCAGCACTGCATCAATGTGCTCTTGGTCTAGGCCCATGTCCTCCCATTTGTGCTTTAAGTCTTCATTAGTTAGTGAACTTGAGGGCATTTATTATTAATGTTCTTCCACATCTCTAGGATTTTCACCTATTTCTCCTTCCTTCCTCCCTTCTACTTTCTTCCCATTCATCTCTCATGCCTTGTGCTTCTCCTCTTCTTTCCTTTGCTCTTTGGCCTCAACCATCTCGATAGCTTCCTTTGACATCTTAGCCTTGGTCATTTCTTCTCTCCATTCCTCTAGCTCCTATGCCCTTTGCATATTAGCTTCACTAAATCCAAGTTTCTTCCATCTTAGCATCTTCTTCTTTACTTTAGTTTGAGGGGATGGAGAGGGGGCTTGTTCACTTGATGAGGAGTCATCCTCTACCAGCATGATGTATACACCCTCCCCATTGATTCTTCCTCATAACTTCTCTTCCTCCTATTCCAATTCTATGTTAAATAGGATTATCTTGGGTGTCATAGGAGGAAACTTCCCCTTCTTATTATTTACACTAGGATAAGTCTTCAGTACAAATGTCATGCTCTTATTAGACAAGCCTAAAGGAGATGCTTCTCCTTCTGAGGTGATATTGAGCCTTAAGTGATCCTTTATTTTTTCCAAAGTCTCCCCCCTCTTCTTCTAAGGAGACTTATTTTATGGTGGTGTTGGGGTCCCATCATCACTGATTTAGATAGTAGGATTGGTGCTCTGTGTTGTATTTTCTCCCTAGCCTGCTTTCTTCTTTGGCTTCATATCATAGTAAAACCTATGGGTGAATCCATATATGGCTGAATTTAGGAGGGGATTGATTTCAATATGATTTGAATCATCTTCTTCATCTTTGGTGTCCTTTCCATTGGTTTGAATGAACTGGCACCTTAATCTATGCCTTTTCATATCCATTTCCTTGATTAGAATGTCTAATTACTATGTATTGGGGATCTAGCATAATGCCTCTCTAAAGTAATTTATTGAGAAGGTGTAGGGGAGTGTTAACCACCCTGACTTGTTTCCATCCACTAGTTCCAAGTGCACTACACAATAATGCTACATCACAATAAAAGTTTCCATTTTGAACATTCTCTGAGGGAGCCCTTCAGGGATGTACCATTCTAGCCTAAAGGCCTCTATGTATTTCTCACAACATTTCATCACACATGTTTTATATTTGGTGTTTAAGGAGGTGGTGTAAGTGAAGTCTCTATATTTTTGTGCTAGGGAATCATTGTGTTCTAAGGAAAACCCAAGATTATCCTCATTCCCATTTGGGATCCTAATTTTCTCCATGACAATTAATATAAGGATGGATCCCCACCTGAAGGTCCCCTTCATACTCTGGTACTCCAACACATTTTTCACTATCTCTTTGATGATGAAATTTACAATGTTGAATTACATTCCTTACACCATGTGATATATAATGCATGGGTATGCCTTTGATACATTGATCCATCAACCACCTAGGAATAGTTTAGAACTTATGAGGTGAATCACCACCCTTGTGTTGGGGTCCTCTCACCTTTTGATGGGGAATCTGAAATCCCCTTGAAATACTTAAAGAGTTGAGTTACGTGTTCCACCTCTTCATCATCATCCATCATCTCATAGATATCTTTATCAGCATTTGAGAGCTTGATTATTATCTTGATCAACTACAATAAAATATTCATGTGCCTACCTACAAATTATATATAATCCTCATGGATGCATGAGAGTAGGAATTATAAAAGTTATTTTGGCTTCTTAAATTAGGGAAACTCATAGAGTTGAGTTACACCAAAAGCTACCAACTTGTCTCAAATTGAGACATCGAACAGGGCATCACCTTACACTAATTCCCAGCCTATGTCTACCATCGAATCTTGTGACAAATCTTGTAAGTGACTTGAAATCTAGTGGTTATATTACTTTAGCTAATAGTTGTTTACAAATGATTACCAATCTTCCCCCACTACAACCTTTGGAGGAAATTGCATGAACTAATAAGACATCTTTGTTAGCACCTTAATGTCAACTTTCATGATGCTAACTAATTTAATTGGTTGTGCCATAATTTTGGTATCCATTGTCTCTTATATAATTTTAAGCCTCTTGGGTTCATACTATGCTTACATGGATCTCATTGCCATTCACTTCTTTACCATCCTAAATCAACTTATGTTGAAGTGTGGGAGGTGTGGTTTTCTAAAGCCTCAAATTATTATTGATGTTTCATAGTTGTTAGATTTATGACTACACATTTGGCTCTCAAGCTTCACTAGTCATTAATGGCATCCTAGGTGACAAGTTTTTGCTTTTACTATCTATTTTCAACACAAATTTATCTCTACACTTCTTCAAATTGGCCTCACTATGAACACAATCCTTCTTAGTTACCACCATTCACTCTTGGTACTTAAAGTGCTCAAATTCTTGCTATGATAGGGTTTTTCCACTTTGACTCTCTAGTTTTTGCTTAGGTTCATTCTATGTCTTAAATTATCTTAAACTTTATAACCTAAGCAAGTCTGTCACTTGCTATATTATACCCTTATCTCTGACCTACCATCATTAATGTCAGATTTATAGTGTAGGCACCTCGATTTATTAGAAAATGTGAAAATATATGAAATCCTCAAGAATCCCTTATCCTTAATGCATTAATTACATATCTTTATGCTACCACCATTGCCTCATTAAATTATCCTAATGGATTTTTTGATGAAGTGATGTGTGGTTAAAATGGTCACTTCCTATTCATTTTGGGTGGATGTTATCTATCTTAGATTATTTCCTTCTATTTTTGTTTCTTAGCATGACATTCACCTTCCTTGTGGCAACCTAGGCACAATGTCTCACATGCGTGTAATTCAACCTCCTCAGTTCCACTTTCTCTTTTATCTATTCTTCCATTTTAAGCATGTTTCTCTATCTTGATTGATTTCTTGTTCATCATCTTGCCTTGGCTTGTCCTACCCCATAAAAATACCTTACATTGGCCCTTGAGCACTTTATCATCTATTCCTTATTGTTTTACACATGGTCAGACTATGCATCTTCACTTTCTCCCTTGTGTACAACCATACTTGTGCATATTCACTATTCTCCTTTCGATATCTGGCATATGATAAAATGATGCAACACTTATGAACTATTACACAAAGGCTTCTTTTGTTATTATACACTTATCATTTATTCTCAATTATTCTAAATCTATAAACTCCCTCACACCCAAAAACTTAGGCATTTGGTCTTAGATGTTTAGAAAGCAAATGGGATCAACTCACCCAACTGGTATTATGAATGATAACACCATAATAGTTTGTCTTGGGGATTTTAAGAGCCATACACTATTCACCTTACACACATATATCTTATGCATATTCTACTTGCATCTGGTGAGTCTCACATGCCCATGACTTCGATGTTTAGCCTCATGTGCTTAGATGGTGCAAGTTCTCAACTCACCCAATTAGAATTATGTGTGAGAGGCTAGATGAATTTAATGGAGCTAGTTGAGATTCATGTTCCCTAAACTTATATGTTGTGGCCTCATGCACTTAAAAAGTGTAAGTTCTTGATTTACCCACTTGGAATTATGTGTGAAGTTCCAATAGGTAAGTCCTTATATCCACCATGTGCCATTTATTACCTCTTTACACTATACAAGGAACAAAACAAAATAAAAAGAATGGTTTGGCTTGCACCAAACTATATTCTATTTAGCTCAATTGACACTAAATAGTGACCAAGAAGTCAGTGTTCTTATGGCATAATTTCCATTTTATAATTGATATGGATTCAATCAATTGCCATTGAAATTCCCTTGGAGCATTTCATCAAACAACATGCATAGATTACATATGCTTATCTCCAATATGTGGTGGATGATGTAGGGGCCCATCTACCTTAATTTCAATTTGGATGTGTGATTAAGGTACTTTGACTCATAGAGTAGCACCAATACTCCTTTAGTCAAATCCTTGTGATTGATGTGATTATCATACTAGAGCTTTTGGTGCACCTTTTCAATTTTCTAACTCCATCTTGCTTGAGTGTGCTTTTAATCGAAGCATTCTAAGTCTTCCAACCTTGTGATCAAATATTATTAGTTGTCTAAGTGATCAATCCATGTAATGCATAAGGATAGCACCATGAATTCCATAGGGATAACTACTTCAAAACCAAACACTAGTTGAAATGGTGTAGCTTTGTTCAAGTACTTATATGTCATACAATAGGCCCATAGTACTACTAAAACATGATCATACCAATCCTTATTATTAAAATCACACATATTTATTAGGCACATTCCCAAGATCTTGTTGAAGGCTTTAGCTATGCCATTTGCCTATGGATGATATAGGGTGGTCTTGTGGTGTACCACCATATATTTAGTTAAGAGGATGCACACCATCTCATTGATGAAATGAGTGCCTCTATCACTAATTAGACTTAATGGGCACCCATATTGACTAATTATGTTCTCTTAGATGAAGTGTGCTACTTTCATGGTTGTGTTTCCCTTTTTTGGTGCAGATTCATCCCACTTAGTGAAATAGTTAGTGGCTATCAAAATATAACTTGTATTTGTGTGCCATATTGTGGGATTTATTGGTATAATAAAATAAATGGCCCATTTCCCAAATGTTACCTAGGTAAGAAAGGGGATGAGAGGTATCTCATCCTAGTGGTTGGGCTTCCCAATGCACTAGCATATCTCGCATGCCTTGGTCCTCTCTTTTATGTCTTCGAATAGGCTTGGACACCACAAGCCTAATTGTAACATCTTGCACACCATTACATCTCTAACATAATGGACTCTTATGATTCCCTCATGAAATTATTGTAATATGGAGTCACTTTCATGTTCTAGGACACATTGGTGTAGGAATTCATCTCTACCTAGTTTATATAGCTCCCCCTCAATGAGATGGAAGGGGGTGGCATGAACTAAAAGTTGTTTCCTCTCCTTATTTGAAATGGTCTGGGGCATAAACCTAGATGTCAAGAAAGTAGAAATATTTGATAAGTATTTAGGGATGCACTAGACTCTATATAGTTACACATCTAACATGTCATCCTCAATTGACACCACTGCATCACTATAATTTATGCAAGACAGATGGTCTAGCTTGAATTTATACTTCCTAAGTTTAATGATAATGGAAAACTAGAATTCTTGGAATAGAACTATCCATTTGCATATGTTCCCATGTAAAATAGGCTTGTTCATGAGGTACTTGAACACCTTGTGATTAGTGAAAAAGATTAATGGGGTCACCAATAATATTTCTTGATTTTTTTTAAGGTATATACCATCACCAGTGCTTTGTGCTTAATAGTGGTGTATTCTATTCTACTTGCATCAATTTTTTACTTTAAAAAGAGATGGGGTGGTCTATCTTTCCCTCACCTAGTTGAGAAGATATGGCACCAATTATGGATCCTGAAGCATCAACATGGATTTGGAAAGGAGTAGTCCAATCTAGGAATTGTAGAATTTGTGCACTAGCCAACTTTAGATTAAATTTTTCAAAAGCCTCCTCTTGCACCCTACCTTAAATAGAATAGGCCATATTTTCACAAGAGATCCTCCAAAGGTGTGATAATCTTTGCATAGCTCTGTATAAACTTCTTGTAGTATCCATAATGGCCTAGAAAGGTATGATCATCCTTTTGTGTTGAAGGAGTCTAGAGTTAAATTATGATGGCTATCTTCACAAGGTCAACAAGAAAACCATCCTTACAGATGATGTACCTAAGCAATAATCCAAAGGGGGTTTTAAAAACACACTTATTCAAGTTTAAAGATATCTAGAGATGCATATGCCTCTCAAACATGAGGTGTAAATTGTCATAGTGGTCATTTACAAGGCCATACATAGTTTAGTCATTAAGATAAACTTGGAGGAACTAATGGATGAAGTCCTTAAAATCAATGATCACCACTCTAAAGAATATGGTGGGCAAACTCAAGAGTCTAAAGGGCATCACATTATAGTCAAAACAACTCCATTCAGTCGTAAATGTTATCTTGGGCTTATCCTCCTCCTTTATTTGCACCTGATGGTAGCCCAAGAAACCATCAATGAAAGTATATATTTCTCAACCTATGATGCCATCTAAGACTTCATTGGTGAATAGGGTTGAGAATGGGTCAGTGATGTAAGCAATGTTCAAGAGTCTATAGTTGATACATATCTATATTTACCCATCCTTATTGATGACTATGAATATCAAGCTCACCCATTCAGACTCTTATATAGTGTATATGATGCCTACAACTAGTATTCTATTAATCTCCATTTTCACCTTGGCATAGATATTAGGATTCATCTTATATGAGTTTTTATTGATAGGCCCCAAACCATCCACCAATTTGATGCTCATTTTACCAAGGGAAGGGTGGATACCCTTCATGTTTCAATATCTATGTGAGAATAATTACTAAACTTCCTTTAAGAGGTCTATGATTCGTGTCATCTCTACCTTAGACTAGTAAGTGCCTATAGTGGAAATATTTGGCTCACCTTTTGTGTTAATGTCTACCTTAGTGGTCTTGAGTGGCACATGGTAGGGTTCATTCTTATCCTAATGAAATTTTTCAAATTGCCTTGTCCCCTTAGTTGTTTCAATCCAAAGATTAGTTGGATATTCTTCATTCAAGGTACTATCATCCATAAGGTGCATAAGTTTTTATCTTTCTATTAGTGCCTTCCAATTGTGCCGCTTACAAGTCTCATCATCCTCCTCACTAGATTCACTATTGAGTTAATTTTCATTAAAAAAAATTAGGAAAACTAGTCCTTTTTCCTTGAACATATCTCTAAGGTGCTCTTTTAAGATGGTAGTATCCTCAAACACTACCCTGTGAATGACTTACAATGGCTCTAATATCACTATGTTAAATGAAGAGAAGGATAAGGTGTGCATGAACCTCTCCTTGAGCACCTCCTAATCTCCCATATCTTGGTTCATTTTATTTAAAATTTACCATGATCGTGCCTATGTTTTCAAATTCTTATATAAGGCATGCACCCATAGGCCTCTAGGCATGTTCTCACCATAAATAGTCTAGGTTCCTTCACACAAGTGCACATGAGTGATTGGGTTAAAATCACTTGAGTAAGTAGGGATGTCTAAGTCCTCATTACTCTTTCCAAATATCATGTATACTGATACCTTCACATCTTTCCATAGTGGCAAGCTAGGCATTTATACTACCCACCAATGGGTGGTAGTGCTCTTTAGGTTATGCACTAGTGCACCCATTCTTTTTACTTCCTTGGGAATGCATGATTCAATATCATAGACATAGTTATCTACAAGTTGGATCCCTCCATATTTTTGGAGCACTACAATCTTCCCTTTACTTAATTGGAATACCCTTTTCCCTATCTGTTTGGCATGGGGAACCCATTTCTTCATAGTGCACTCAATCCTAATAAGCCTCATTCTAGCTGGTATTGGCATAGTTGTCTGTAATATGTATCACCTTCAACTAATCACTTCATAAGCGTCTTTAACCCATCAGTCATAGGATACATTAGTTATATTAGAATTTGATTGTCCATCTTCCCATTTGATCACTCCTTGGTTTCTTGGGTTAAGCTTCTCAGTGCCCCTCTCCATGATGTTATAAATTTGGTTGATCTAATCCTTGAGATCAACACTTTCCACATATGTAGGCCATTGATCACTTGATAGGGGGATCACTACCCTCTCTCAACCATTCTTAAAATTCTTGTAGCATTTCTTAAAGTGCATGTTCACATTATTGGTGTAACACCATGGCCTCCCTAAGAGCATTGCATAGTTATCATGCTCTACCAACTCAATTGCCATGAAGTTAGCTTGGAATTTGGTGCCCATAATATCTACAATGGTTCCCTTTAGGATCTCTATAGGTTTCACTTGGGTTTTATTGGCCATAAACATCATATGAGGGGAAGGCTTTAAGGGTAGCCATCCCATCTTCTCTCAAGTAGTTTTGG
Source organism: Torreya grandis (assembly GCA_037957365.1). Classification (NCBI taxonomy): domain Eukaryota; kingdom Viridiplantae; phylum Streptophyta; class Pinopsida; order Cupressales; family Taxaceae; genus Torreya; species Torreya grandis. The sequence goes on from JARHVA010006174.1 coordinate 589,535, forward strand.
TTAGAATATTAACCTCAGTGCTCATGTCTACAAGGACCTCAAAAATAGACCATCCATTAATGGTGGAATTTATTAGCATCTCTTGGTTATACTCTACATTTTGAGTATGCCTTACTTCACATGCCCACTCCATATGCGATGTAACAACTTCAATCATCTGAGGTGTGGCCTCATCTTATAGTCTCTTCCTTGAATGCTCTAAAAGAATTTTTTTTACTAGGGATAACATCCCTTTACATTTTAGGAGGCACATGATCTTGATCAAATCATATACTTTAGCCTCCTAGCTATCTTGCTTCCTATGCATGGTGCTTGCCTATGTCTTAAGATCTATGGCCAGTTGGAGCTCTCTAAGAAAATTTTGTATTACACTCATGGATTGTTATAAGATGTCCTTATATCATGCTAGGTTAGGTTATGGTGTAGCCTTTGGCTCAAGTCATATTATGCACTTTATGCAACTTGACTCATCATATTCTAATCATACATACTTTGTTAGTGTAGTAGGTGGCTGAGTGGTGAACCCACTCTAAGTTATGGCTTGCACCTTAGGTGGATCCTTGAGAGTCTATTACAACTTGGGAACCTATTTATCTTATTTTTTATCATGCATAACCATGAAAACATCCTTATCTACACCATGCTAACCTTGAGTTAACTTTTTATATAAGTATGGGCAGTCCTTGATTGCATGTGGTCCCTAATAATACCCATATATTGGGTGTGTGGGGAAGTCATGTTGGTAATTATTAGTTCACATACACTTGTAACATGATTATAATGGGAATATTCCTCCACCATACCTTCCACCTTATCCACATGCACCTTATTAATTCCTATAGCTAGCATTTCATTGGCCATATCCTTCATTTTCTTAACTCGCATGCCCGCTAGCTATGATCATTATCTACCTTTCACCTCTCTCCATATTATGGTACATCTCATCAATGACTCAATAGTCCACCATTAAATGAGTATAGGTGTCACACATTTTTCAATAGATGGTAGTGTTTACTTGAATAGCATGTTATAATAGGGGATAATTTTGAGAGTCATGCAACCCATGGTAAAATTCATAGCTGAGAAGTAAGGTGTGGAAATTTTTTCATGGGAAATTATTCTTGTTATGCCCCTCCATCTTATAGTTAATACACCATAATTTTTTATGAGTGTAATGCATGAAACTAGTAGTCAACTTCTATAACTGGGAGGCCATTAAGGGAATCTACATCTCCATAAATGGGCTGGTCCTGGTGTTAGTGTTGCTTACTACCTCAACTTAGAGTGTGGATTCAAGCACTTAATGAGGGTCCATTAAGGTCTTCATAGACAATTCTCTCTTTAAAGTTACTAGTGGGTCCCCAACAAACCATTTCATTTGTTGGGAGGGGTGGATATCATATGGAAGCTTAGAAATGAGGGTCTTAAACCACATGTCATATAAGTACATGCTCTTAGATATCCCTTGGATAATTTCCTTGAACACCACAATGGTCTATTATTCAAACTCAATAATATCAAATTCCTTCAATAAATCTTCCTTTAGTATATCATAGTCCACCCTAACTTGGTTCAGATCAACTTTTTGATACCAAATATGGGTGTGATCTAGTAAAGTCATCACAAATTGAGTCACTTTGTGCTTTGATTGGGTAATACCCTGAGTGTGATATTAAAGTTCACACTTGAGCATATTCTCTTCAACATTCTCTACACCATGATACTCAAGTAAGAATATCACCATTTCATAATAAATCTACTAAGGGGGTGGTGCTAGAGTCTAAGGTGCTTGCCCCTTGGCATCTATATTGGAGGTGATCCTCCAATACCTCTAAGTGTAAGTTTGAGTAATGACCCTATTGGTGTAGGTTATGCCATTGATATTGATGACATAATGCTACTCACTCATGGTGATGGGCCACTTCTTACAATTTTTTGCCTAGTTTACATAGCTAACATCCTCTGTATAGGAATGTTTACACTTATGTTCTAGATTCCTAGGTTAGTGCTCACTAGTCTTATGGTATTCTGGTTTATTTTTTTAAGGTATCACTTTCTCAATCACAAATTTTTGGTTTAAATATTTAAGTCTATCAAATTAAATGTTGATAATAGGGTTAGTTATCATTCTTCTATCTTCTGGTGGGGAATCTAACACATAAGCTTGCACTTTTGGTTCAAAGGGTGTAGCTATTTCTGGCACATCCTAATTTATCACATCTTGTAGGAACCTAAGGCATTAAGAACCTAATTTATAATCTCTATCTCTTTCTTCCTCATATATTTCCTCATGCCACTACAATTCAAGGGATCCTTCACCATGCCCTTTCTGCTCACTACAGGTCCTCTTAACACTTCCAAGTTCTAGATCCTCTATCAAACTATGCCTTTACTTACTGGAATTCTAATGTTAAAGATATTAGGTGTTATGTTACTCATCCCTTTCCATCATGCCTCACCTATACTTCCCATTCTCACCTTCTATGTTGGCTCATATGCATAAGTATTTTAGCCTTCCATTCTTATAGTTTCAATATCATAATCCACCAATAATTTATTTAGTTTAGTACCAAGACATCTTATTAACATGCCCCTTGGTTCATGAAAGAACTCATACGCTACTTTTTTATGGAAAGAGAAGGTCAACACTATGAATTATAACATGTATTTGTTTAATACAGCGCTTCACCACTTTTCTACAACATGCATCCAAACACCATCTAGGTTCTCAATCCTCTCTATGCACTCCTTTGTCCACTTGAGGCACTGGTCTTAGCTTCATCTTCTAGAGGTGGTATAGGTAGCAAACCATTGGTACACATGCTTAGGTAGTTCTCAAAAGAACACCTCATATAAATCATCATACAAGTAGGTTTGCACCCATTCTCTTGGCTTCCATCCTTATCATGTCAGATGCTTCTATGAAAAACTATCTTCCAATCTATCTAGATATCACTTTATGTCCTTGAGTGAAAGTTAGAGTATCACTCTATTTTACCACTACATCAAAAAAATTCAACATAAGTTTTGGTAATGAAACCAAAATATTGTAGAAAATTTTTCTTGTTTAGATTTTGTGCTTAGTCATGCACTTAGTAGTCACGCTAAGTCAATTTTATACTTTTTAAAAATAGGCATAAGAATAGTAGGGTCTATGGCACATAAAATTTAAAACATTACTACATTAGAATAAATTTCACACAAGGCATAGGCATTATACACTCACCTAAAGCACAACAGTGAAGGAACCAAGCCCACATTGGGATAGATGAAACATGGTACAACCTTGGTGTCAATGGGACTTAGTCATTTGAAAAATGGCTTAGGTAGTCTATCAGTGCAAGGTCATTCTTTTTAAGATCAATAAGCATGAGCCTATTTAAGGGTATACGTCTTTTGGAATAAGTTCATATCTGGATAGACATAGCTCTTAATGGTGCAAGTTATGGGGTTAGTGAGGTAAGGGTCATTTAGGTACTTAACTAATTCATCATAATGGCTTAGGTCTGAGTGCTCATTATTCAAGTTAGCACTCTAATCATGGGTATTAGGGCCTCAACACATGATGTTTTCAGCACTTAGTGTATTTTATAGGCATCTTGAAGTCACTATATGGCTTAGCGATGCTATTGGAGACCTAGAACCAACCTTTATGTTGAAAGACATTACACCAATGAAAAATAAATCATTATGCACATAAACTAAATTCACAAGCATAAATTAATGCTAACTATATGGAAATAATCAACAACCAAGATGTTAAGAAAGCCATTATATTAACTCAGAATTGTCAACACAAAGTATAGTTTCTATAAATAGAGCATGTGTTCATCTTTGAAACTACTCATGCCCAGTGGCTCATAGGCAAGCTTGGGATATACATCCAAAATTCCTAACATAGTTCATATTGGTTAAAATACACTAATGGTTGATCTCAATTTCATCAAAGCTTTGTTAAAATTAGTCACCTCCTTTAGTATTTAGGTTCCAACTCATTTAAATATGTGGAAGAGCATCTTCTTTCTATGTTGGATGGGTGCATACCAAATGTTGAGCTTTCATTAGGGGTTATTATGCCATTGACTCCACTACTCTGACATCCATGCTCTCCAAACACCATGTGCAAGCACTCAATAAGATTCTCCTTCAAACCTAGGGGCTAAGTAAATTCTTGCTAATTATCACAACATCATTAAATATTCCTCTAAATATTACTAATGGTTTGAAAATGGAAATCATTTTCAATGACTACCAGGCACCAAGATGTGCCAAGTTAGCATGGTCCACTAGGTTAGTTACAAAAATGGGGCCAATAGAGTATGTGCTCATATTTTAAACTACTCATGACCAACATCTTATAGATAAGCTTGGGCTAAATATCAAGAATTCCTAACATAGTTCATGTTGGTTATAATACACTAATGCTGGATTTTAATTTTGATAGATTTTCACTAACATTAATCCCCTCCTTTAGTATTTAGGTTCAAGATCATTTAAATAGGTAGAGGAGCATATTATTTCTAGGTTATACTGGTACACACTAGATGCTAAGCTATCATTAGGGATTATTATGCCATTGATTCCACTACTTTGACACCCATGATCTCCAACCACCACATGTAAGCATTTAATGAGATTATCCTTCAAACCTGAGTGTTAATCAACTACCTACCATCTAGTGCAAGATAATCAAAGATTCCTCTAGGTGGTGTTAATGGTTTTAAAAGTGCAATCATTTATAATGACTACCACATGCCAAGATGTGCTGAGTTGGCAAGGTCCACTAGATTAGTTATAAAAAGGGGGCCCAATAGGAAACTCCTCCTAACTCTTTGAGTATTGGTCATATTTGGGATAGATAAACACTATAAAGTGTTGGTCAATGGGTTAGAGATCCATCTAACAATAGGTAAACACATTCACAATTCTAAAATGCCCCACATGATTTTATTTCATCTACTTATGATCTTTAATCATTTCACAAGGAATCAGGCACTCATAAATGGGATACTCTATGGAAGAGGAGTATGGTTCCTTACTAAATAACAACACTTGGGATTTAGTCCCTCTTCCTAAAGGCTAAAAAATTATTTGATATAGGTGGATATATCAAACAAAATTTATAGTATATGATTCTATAGATAAGTTTAAAACATGTTTTCTAGTATAGGGTTTTTCTCAAGTACCTAAAATTGAATATACTAAGATGTTCACCCTAGTTTCCAAAATGAACTCATTATAACTCACTATCACAATTACCATAGCAAATCACTAAGATATTCATCATACGGATGTGAAGAGTGCATTTTTTCATGGTGAATTCAAAGAATAAATATTCATGGAGTAGATATAAGGATTTTTTAAAGATTTGCCCTTAGTTTGAAAACTTTATAAATTTATCTATGGACTCAAACAAGCTTCTTAATCTTAGTATGCCAAGATGGAATATTTTATTATTCTGATTGGGTTCACTAGATGCCATTCTGATATGAATGTATATATCTTATGATGGGATGATTCATTTTTTATTCTAGTTCTCTATGTGGATGAGATATTGATCACATGGAGTTATTCATCCACCATCACAACACAAAAATCTATTTTTTTGATAGGTTTTTAATGACTAACTTGGGCTTGTTACATTACTTCCTCAAGATTTAAATTTATCTATTTGACTCTAGTATCACTCTTGTAAAATCGAAGTATGCTCTTAATTTTCTTGTATGGTTTAACATGGTTAATTGTAATCTAGCTCTAACTCCTTTCCTATCTAGTATGAATCTTGAGGCTAATTGTCCATATCCTTTGGTTGATAATACCTCGTATCAACAACCTTTTAGTAGTGTCATCTACCTTATGCACACTATACTTGACATTTTATATGCAGTTGGCATGGTCTCTATATTTATGAAGTAATCACATGAACTACACTATAAATAAGCTAAGTTTATTCTCCACTACATTTAGGGTAATCATAGTTTTAAGATTCACTATACAATGGTCATCAATGTTAATTTAATTGGGTATTAAGATTTAAATTAGGTTGGTGATATTCAAAATTTTAAGGCTAACTCATATAGTTTATCTCTTGGTTAAAATCTAATTATTTGGTCAAGGAAGAAGCAAAATGCTATTAATTTGTATTCTATAGAGGTAGAATACAAAGGAGTTCTTAATGTTTCCACTAAGGATATTTGGATTTGTGGGATTATTAATGAGTTTGGCATCTACTTTTAATGACCTATAATCATCTTTTATATCAAGTAAAACACAATCTAGATCTATAATAATCTATTACTCAATTAATAAACCAAGCATATTGAGATTCACATGCATTTAATTTGGTATCTCATCCATGAGAAAGTCATTGATCTCTACTACATCTATACAATGGAGGAAATTGTTAATATATTCACCAAACCCTTCACTAAGAGAAAATATCTTCATTTACAGGGTCTTCTTAGGTTTTAGTAGTTCTGGCATCTTCCTTTTGGGGCATTTAACTATACTTGAGGTACCTCATTAGGCCTTTGTTTTGGGTCCTAATTACACTACCCACCTAGGTTATGCTTAAGGGGGGGTGTTAGTGTAGCTTTTTATTCCATTTAATGGTTTTTCCATACACATGTTTAGCTTGTTTGTGTCTTTTTAGGTCATTTTGAAAGGTAATCTAGAATTCATGAGGATTTGAGGTCATGTTTATTTTTCAAATATATAGTTTACCTTCCTAAAGTTTTTATAGATAATGAAATAATCAACATTTAACTATTCTACTAAAATTTATTCTTTTGTATCCTATTTGTTTTTCCTACTACACACAAGTAATTTCTTTATGCATTTGATCCCATCTAGATTGATCCTTAATTGTGGCCCATTATAAAAGTATCAACTAGTATCGATAGCATTATGTTCTATATTATAACTATATTGGCCAACATTGATATAGTTGTTTATGTGTGAATAAATTACGTTACATAGATTCAATATAGTCTACTATGTTGCTTTCCTTCTACCTTTATTTATCAGACTGTATCAACTAAGACCAACATAATCTATTTAAACCATTGATAATTTTTACCTAAATCCATCTACATCAAGTAGGCTTGGTATAGTCTTTTTCACATTTATTTCTATGTAACTACATCGATTAGGCTTGATATAGTTCTATTCTTCCATTTTTGCATGTGTAACTACATTGAACAAGATTGATATAGTAAATTTTATAATCCTAATACTATTAAAATGTTTCCCATATTTTAATACATAGACTAGGATCAAAATAATTATATTCTTCCATTTTTATCTATGTAACTACATTAACCTAAATTGATATAGTACAATTATGGTTTCTATTAATTTTTTTTCATACTTAAATACATTGACTAACTCTATATAGTTTATCCCTAACATTTTGATCTATAAAACTACATCAAACATTATCAATCTATTACATTTTATGCTTTCCTGATTAGTTTAATACAGTTTAAACTTTCCATCATGTAGTATATATTTGATGATTCTAAACAAAGAACAAAATACAACATGTTGGATCTAACTAATTCCCATAAAATTCCTAAATATCATCTTCCTTATACTTCTATATAAAATATAGATGTAAGTAATTTTCATGTGTCCACTAGAACCACAAACTATGGGACACTTCATTCTAAAACTCTAGATATATTTAACTATCCTCCACACATGACTATTATATAAGATGAAAGTGATGTTTAATGTACTATCACAATGATCCTTTTCATCAATAAAAACCCTTAACAAATATGCATATATCCCATGTTAATCTATAACCTCATTATGGGACCCCATATAGGATGTCCCTTTTCACCACCACATAGTTTTTATATAGGATTTAGGGAGAATCAATACACAACATCCTATATTCCTTATTATTTTACCTTTATTATTATAAAAACTACTATGATAGGTATTTCCTCTAGTGACCATACTCAAATCACCCACACCAACACTAAAATAAACTTTACTTATAATACATCTTAAGATACCACCACTATTGCATGTCATGTCAATACTACTAGCCAATAAACCATCAAAACTAATAAAATATTATTGAGATCCATGAATTAAATGGATACTTTCCAAACTAATAATGCTAATCAAATTATGTAAATGCAAAATTGAATTTTATAATTGTAAAGTTGTCCTCAACACAACTCAATGGGGATTGAAAAATTTAAATTCTCCCCTAATTACCTCTTAGAGATGCACACTCCTTAATAAAGTCATAAAACATATTAAAATCAAACCATTGATTCCTAAAATTGATAATATAAACATATATGATATTACTCCCACTATAACCTATAATGGATTTATTGATCCCACATTGTATTTGATAGCCTTTAGAAACCTTTACAAAGACTTGATCAAGATAAATTCCTTTTATGATACCAAAATTATAGATAAAACCTTTTTAGGTGATTCCTTATATTGGTATAACAAACTCAAGTATAACATCATCTCTAATTTATAATAATTAGTTAATGAATTGGTTCATGAATTTTAAACTAATGATCTACCTAAGAATAAATTATATAATTTTATTAATTATAAACAAATAATATTTGAAACTTCCCAAGTTTTCATTAAAATATATAAATCCTTATTTAAAAAATTTGAACACAACATATCAAAGCATAATATCTTCCATTTATTCACTAATTCTATTCATCTAGAAATCCAGTACTGTGTTAGGACTCTCTCTCCAAAATATTTGGAAGAATACTTTGATCAAGTTAACCATAAATATTTCCTAATAAGATATTTTTAACCTTCCTAACCTCTATAAGGAACTCACATGGTTATTATTTCTAAAAAAACATGCTACCAATGATGATGTTACATATTCCCGTGAATCCATTCAGATCCATGTTATTCTTCCAAGTGGATCCAATGGTGTAACTCTTTCTCAAAATTCAAAAATAATCCCTTTCATAATTATAATTCCACATATTCATATTCAAAAAATGTGGACGTTCACCAACATTTTTTATGGCAAAAATCCAAAAACATATTCTTAAACCTTTAACATAAAAACTACATTAGCTTGAGGTCCGCATAGACTATGTAGGCAACACTTGGATACATGGGGTATCTTGAGTCAGCTCATCTATCCCTTCCTTTTATTATATCCCCCCCCCACCCCATTTTTATTCCTAATTGTGTCATTGTTCCCTATAGACTAGGGGAAACATTGTAAGTCTTTCATTCATGTGTTGTTTTACTTGCATCATTGTTCTCTAACCTTGGGATCACCCTATTTCCAAGAGTAACACCTTGTTTACACATTCATGAACTATTTGTATTATGTTTTTACTAATGTTGTAATTAACCATTATTTTTATTTTGAATTTATCTATTTATAATAGTTTATTTCTTGTAATTTTTCTTTTCTATGGATTATTTATTTCTTTTGTTTGCAGCCATGTTCATTTATTTTTATTGGTGTTTTATTGTTTATTTGTGTTTATTGGAGTTTTATTTATTATTGTTTTATTGTTTTCTATTTTTTGTGTTTATTTATTTTAATATTCATTTATTTGTTTTGTTTTTATTTTCCCTTTTTGCCTCTATGTTTCTTGGTTTCCATAGGATTCTTACTCTTTATTGACACTTGAATATTGATTACCCATATCTTGTACTTAAGTTATGAATTAGTGTATGCTCCTATAATTAGTTTATTTAAGTATATTCAATTGGGATTTAATTTTTCATATCTTATGATTATTTGATTTATACTTACATTTACGTTGAGTTTTCTAAGCTTTGAATACACATTGTTATTATAGTTTCCTATAGCTATGATATATAATATCTCAATCTACATCAAAATTAAGCAAAAGAATGTATTAAAAAATGTGATGAGTAGTGATTCTCCTTGTTCACACTTGTAAAATTACTATCATACCTTAACACTACCTAAATATAGAGTAATTAAGTCACAAATTAATAATAATCCCTGCTAGTTAGGACACACATCTCCATACGAACAAGTACCCTAAATTCATGTTTATCCTCTGTGCCAACTTACTATTACTCTATGAGTATAGATTTAGTATGTAAGTCACCTTTCCAAATTTTCAACACTGTGGTAAATTATATGAACCTAACCTGATCATATTCACCATATTTGGGATAAATGAAATGTAACACACTTCCATTTTCCCTATTAGGGAAACCAAAATGTCAATGATTATAAATGCCTTCGAGCAAGACATTATTATTTTATTTATCCACCTTACTAGGGAATGTTCATTGTGTTAATTATTATAACTACCTTTGGAAAAATCATTATTTTCCCCCTTTCCCTACTAGGGTACCTTACTATGCCAATGATTATAACTACCTTTAGTAAAATCATTATTTTACATCTTCCCTATTTGGGCATCTCACTTTACCACTGATTATAACTGCCTTTGGGTAAATTACTATTTCTACCCCTATTAATTATAGATTACATCATTTCCTTATTTTTAAGGGAATGTTCATCAACCTTATTTTCCACCCACTCCCTTTAGGGGGAATCTAGGGCTCATGCATTATGTTTTGGGGCATTAGCTAAGGTGTTAATGAATTTTTCATTCTTTGAGAATATGTTATTATACTTATAACTTGTAATGCCTTCCCAAATAAGGGCAAATTATAGACACCCCATTTTGGCCAAAACTATTTTCCAACCAAACTTGAGATTGATTTCTACCAAATAGTGAAAGTTAAGACTAGGAATCAATAAATGGCCAAAATTCAACCACACATTAGACATTAGACCTCAAAATCATGTTGAGTCATCTCTATTTGAGGTATTATCATGTATGCAATAGTAACCTTTCATATATTCTTATCCAGTACACTTTAGACCTACAAAATTGATAGTTTTGCCTTTGAACACATTAAGTATGGTGCTTGAATAATTCATAAAGTGCAAAAAATGCTAAAATCAAATGAATTAACTAAGCATATCAAATTAAATGCTTACATGAAATTTCCTTGTTTAATTAGTGAAAATGAATTTTGTAAAAAGTAAATTATAATAAAATTGAGGTTATGATGACGTCATCATCCTCAAATTTAAGGAATTAAAAATATCTCCCCTAAAGCCTTAAATTTAGAAGTGGAGAATTATACTTAATAAATGGGATATCTATCATAAATATTAATTGTGTGTCCCCTAATTAACTCAACTAGGGTTAATCTAGACCTAATTGTGATTAAATATAATGTAACTACACTTGGGTTGGAGTTAGTTTGAAAATTTATAAATACAAGGCTTCACCCATTGTTCAACAATCTCTTTTAGTGTAATGTTATCATGAAAAAATAACTTTAAGGAGTCTCTTATGTAATGTTATAATGCTCATTTGTTGAGAGAGAGATAAGCCAAGATAAATACAAGACCAACATTTATAAGGTCATAAGGAGAGATGATGCAAGGAGAACCATTGCCAAATACTCTTTGAGGACATGACTAAGCACATTCCTCCATGGCCAACATACAACTCTTGCTCTCAAGGAAGGTTAATAATGTTTTTTTTATCTTCTATTTGATAGTTACTTGTATTGTTCTCTTACTCATTGAGTATCTAGGCTTGAGGTGTTTGATTTATTAGTATGTTTTTATTTGGTTTTTAATCACTCTAACATAATAAAAACTCCCCTCTTAGATTCATATTGATCAAAAAATGGTATGCCCAATTGGACCTGCACCCCACAAAGATCTTCTAGTTAATTATTAGGATCTTTTTCTAACTATTTTTATGCCAAGTTTTTGATCTAATTGCCAAAAAAAGTGAATAAACTTGAGCTTTCAGTCAAGCCACAAGGATTGGTGATGATTATAAAAAATCAAGGTTGATCACTGAAATTGACATCAATTGGAGGAATTGGAAATAATCTCTATGTCAAAAAACAACAAACTAGAAACATAGTAATTATCAATCATTTCTTGCTTTTCTTGATGCCTAACAATTTGTTTAATGCCTGTCTAAACTTTATGCTTGTAAGGAAATAATAAGTTTGAGTTTGACACATTATTTATCAAGTATTTTTATTTCAAAACATGTTTGTTTTGGTTTTATTACAAGAATTGATGATGATCATAATCTAATTATTATTGATCATAGAAATTGATAGCAATCCTTGCAGTAATCAGTGATAATTTCTCTATGTTTTTTATAAACTCAAGATTTAAATTTTGTTTTTTTATTGAGTTAAATTTCATGAATATCACTTTGGATTAATCACAAATTAATCCACTAACTTGTTTACAAATAATAGATCCAATAAAGAAGAAGTTTGGGTGCTTTTTAATCATTTTTTAATTTCACAAAGTCAAATTTTACAAAGGTTAAAACTCATTTACATTTGGTTAAGGTGCTTAAAAATCACTTAAATTTTTTCCTTTTAGAATTTCAAAACTTTTACAAGTGCAAACATGGACAAGGGGCCAAAAGTTTCAAACACATTTCAATTTGGTGTTAGTAAAAATAACTTGCATCTTTAGTTATAACTATTAAGGCATTTATTTATTTATTTTTGTTCTTTAGACTAGTTTCAAATTACTTAGAATAAATTCTCTTATTTTTAGTCAAAAATAAACTTTATCATGTATGTTCTCCCCCATCCCATTTAGGGAACTTGGGTGACTAAAATCCCTTAGTTTATTATCATTATTTTTAAAGTTGTGTTGAATATAATGTCATGTATGCTTTCCCCAAGCTCCAAATGACTCGGGTGATTCAAAAGTGACCTTTAAAGTCTTTCCATTTCCATTTATTTGTTTTTACACATTTCGATTGTGGGCTGGATTTCATCACATCCCCATGATTTTTATATGGGTTTATTGACCTAGGGAATCATCTCCCAACATCATACTAACCCCATTACATGATGGGGTATATAAATTAGGAAAAACATTAGATGAGATAGTAGTAATCAATTAGCCTGACCATCCCCATGGGTACCTAGGCCATATGATAGCCGGGAATCAAAATTTATTAAGAATTACATATATGAATTCATTATGAAAAGGACTAGACCATTGCATAATAATATAGGTAGTTTGGATTCAATTGATGCAATTTCACCCTTATGTTAGACACACTTGGGACCATCTATTACATTCAAAACATATATATACTTAGTTAACCCCACTTGTCATGGAATTTCTTAATAAATGTTGAGTGATCCTCACTCTATATTCATGCCATGTAGAAATTATTGAGAGATAGAGGGGGCATACAGACTCTACCTACAACTATACTTTAATTTTTGGAAATATACTTGCTTCATCACAAGTATTAATATATTGGTGGAAACTCTGGTGGAAGCTATGCACACTTGTGTCAATTATAGGGATAGGATAATCCATTTATGATATTTCTATTTTATTTAATTTACATGCATGTTTTAAGACTAAAAATCATTTGTTTTTTCAAAATGAATCATAAAAATCACATGTTTTATAACACTTTCTCCCAAGAATTGTTATTCTATCTATTTAGTGTCACACTTTTGCCTTAGAGTTTTTATCCCAAAACATTTGTGTGTGTCACTTGTTTAAATGGGGTGTCATTATGCTATCTATTTTATCCTAAGTATTTTTATTGGATTTTTTAATCTATGACCATTATCATATATTTTGAGTGAATTAGCATTGTTATGATTCTCATGTTATTCCAAAACTGTTACCTTGTTTCAAACCAAGTTCCAAACTACTATACCTTTGGTATACAAATAATCTTGTCTTGCTTAAAAATATTCTCCAAATATTTTAAACTAATTTTGAAAAAAATCTTATGAATTTTATATTTAAAATTGATTAGTATACACCTATGTATTTCTTGCTTTTGGCTTGGGTGTTTACCTCTCACCTTTGAATTATGTAATTTGGACAAATTCCTTTCTTGATTTGATGACCCATTTTGCCTAGATGTAGGAAGTGATCTATATATATGTACCTTGAATTGATTTGTTGCCTTCATTCAAGGTGTAAACTATATTTTTAATTACAACCTTAAACACAATTAGTTTACATTGGAGCCTTACTTATCACTTGAGCTTAAATGCTTTACTCTTTTCTCTTAGTTTGATTAAATGAGATTGACTTTCCAAATTAGTTTTAGGAATGTGCCTAGAGTGAATGTCTTATACTAAGGTCAATTTTGTTTTAAAATAAATGTGCTAATATTGAGTCAAGTGTTTCAAATTATTTGCCTTAAAGTTAGATTAATTATAAGTTTTTACCTCGACCTAGTGTGTTTTAAAGTCTATATTTGTGCCTTCTTACCAAATACCTAGAATTGCCTTAAGTTTTTAGACCTAGTTTAATTCTAAAGTATAACTTTGTGACTTATTACCAAATACATAGCATTACCTTAAATTTTTAGACCTTATTTGCTTTGAATTCTATATTTTTGCCTTCTTATCAAATACCTTACATTGCCTTAATTTTTTAGACCTAGTTTGATTTAAATTATAGATTTGTGCCTTATTACCAAAGACCTATCATTGCCTTAAGTTTTTAAACCTAGTTTAACTTAAATTATATATTTTTTCATTCTTATCAAACACCTATCACTCTTTTTAATTTTAGACCTAGATTAGATGTGTTTGAAACACTTTGCCAAAACCAGGATTTAAATTGCATTTCATTTCACCTTTTGTGTGCAAGACCTTAGACCTTATATATATTTTAGACCAAGATTATCATTGATTATTTTGGAAAATACATCCATTATAGGCCAATTTAAAACTATTTGTAATGGTATACTAAGTTTTCCATCTAGACCAAGTTTCAAGACATACCAAACATTGACCAATATTTTTAGACCACATTTCAAGAGTTTTATGAGTTATAGACCTTTTATTCATGAGATGTTAGTCATGAATTTGTATATTCCTCACTACACATGTAGTGGGACCATGTACAATCCATATGATTAAAGTGTAGTCACGAATGATGCCTTTGTTTAAGACCCATATGGTGATAACATAGTTTATGATATAATTCCATAGCCCCCTTACACTACTCAATATGCAAATATAGGACATGATCCATTAGAAAACTACCTAGTTAATACACCTCCTTGTCTAGGTTAGGAACAAGAACAAACAACTCAATACGTTTCTAGTTCACCATCTATTATCAAACAAGACAAATAATAGCCTTACTATGTTACCATGACATCAACCTATGACCCATACTTGTTTGATTTTCACTTGATTGAAAACTAAGATGATGTTTTGGTTAGATCCATATAGGTAGGGGCCAAGTATTTGGAAGAATTTTCTCATGAGGATATACCTAGTCTAGTTAGAGTGCCTCATAATGTATCATGAGAATATACCTAGTCTATTTAGAATGCCTCATAATGTACCTTAAACTAGACCCATTGAGTAGGAATATAATATTTACCCTTAGGCACTTATGAAAATGTCAAACTAAGATCTAAATATTCTTGAAAATGGAAAGGGCCTCATGGTTGAATGATTCATGAAAATGTAACAAGCATATCAGACTTATCTTCATCTAGCATAGATTTTCAATACTATGGCCATATCAAATACCCCACTTAGAGAGATAAAACCTTAAAGAGGAATGCCAATTGATTCATTAGGTCATACTAATCTATGTGTGGATCCATTTATCCAAATTACTTTAGTAGATGACATGTTTAATGTCCCATTCAATGAAGAAGTGTTTGTAGCTTCTATGCAGGACCATATGCCAAATATAGTGGATAAAATACAAGTGTTTTCCAATATAGTAAAAAGTTGGGTTAAATAAATAAAAAAATAATCCACTAAAATAAGTACCTCTTGCCAATACCATGAGTAGTCCACAATAATAGCGGGTATTAATGCCTTGTTCCCAACCACAATAGGCTACTCGCACTCTTCAACCAGCTACTTCAAACACATAATATCAAGGGATAAGTAAACAAGAACCATTAAATATTTTAAAAATAATTGATGAATTTTATCCTACCTCAATAGATGATGGATAATATTCCATGGCCACAAACATAGACCAATTTACCACCTCAGCAAAGGTATAACACTATGCCACCTAAATAGGTTAAAACAAATGTTCCACCTCAATAGGTAAAAATGAATGTACCTAAATAGTCACAAACTAATATATTGGTCAATTAAAAATGCCAAAGACCCAACATACATCTAGTTCACAATAGGTGATTATTAATTAAAGAGGTGCCTACATCTAGAAAATACTTATTAGGTAATCATTGCCTTTTACCTAGTATGTACCACATAACTTAGTAGGCATAATATAATCCATAAATCCACATACTTCCATCACAACCTCAATTTTCTCAAACCCAAGGCCATATTATAAATCCAAACTAGAATATTTACTAATAATGCATGAAGTATCAACAGCCTAATCCCAATGCATAGATACATAATCATGGTTGATTATTCCATCAAACCAAAATTCCACAATATTCTAATCCTCCATTATACCTTAGTCAAGGTAATCTATTGTTGACTACCCAACCACAACCATAACCACAACCAATTGTGCCATCAAGTTTCTTAGCCCAAGAATTGCAATAAATGAAAGATATAATTGCAATCATTTAGATAGGAAAGTAGACCAAGAAGTTAAAATTGGATGACATGTGTTCATACTTGTTTAACATGCATTATCTCTAGATACCATTTTCTCCAGGTTATGAGCCACCAAAATTTGACAAATACAAATGTTAAAGGAGACCCTAAAGAACATATAAATTAGTGTTTTGTCATTTTCCACTTATTAGACTATAGTAACATCTACATACTTCTTATTTTTCCCCAAAGTATAACTAGATAGGCTTTGGGTGGATTCTTAAGTTGTTAAAGAACTCAGTATCTAACTTTGATGATCTATTAGATAAATTTTTATAGCATTTCTCCTACAATCTTGATCATGATTTTTCATTAATGGATTTAATTCAGACCAATTAGAAAGTTAGGTAGAGATTTGTGAGTTACTTACAACTATGGAGAGAGCTTATTTGTTGCTTCACTCATAACCTACCAGATAAACAATAAGTAGTTGTGTTTACCAAAAATCTTCATATCAAAATATCTTGACACTTGGAGCTTCAATGTGCTCACACATTCAAGGATATCATTGAGAAAGGCATATACATTGAAAATACCCTTATTAATAAAGTGATTTTAAAATTATCTTCCTCAAACTAGAATTAGAAGCTAAAACCAAAATTTAGGCCCAATTCATAACCCTAGCCTAGTTTAAGTGAAAGCATCTACACCTACTCAGGCTGATAAGTATTAAAAACCTAAACCAAATAACCATATTAAAAATGTTATTGGTAATGGAGTAACTAAAATGCATCATGTTAAAATGGTGAAAATGCCATCTACTCAACCTATGTCATAAATATAGCTTATTTCATAAATATAGCCTATCTAACGAGCATAGTCTATGTCTCAACCTAGGCTAGCTCCCCAAATGCTACAGCCACCACCATTGCAAAGTCTTCCTCCAATAAGAAGACCCACTCCTAGAGTTCTTAGTGACCTTGGTGAGTCTATGGAAGTAGTGTTTCACAAACTAACCATGGATAATATGATTAGTTGGCTAATTCTAAAACACTTTCTTGAGGGTATACCTTA
The DNA here is from genome assembly GCA_037957365.1 of Torreya grandis. NCBI lineage: Eukaryota > Viridiplantae > Streptophyta > Pinopsida > Cupressales > Taxaceae > Torreya > Torreya grandis. Next base: position 607,217 of record JARHVA010006174.1, read on the forward strand.
TCCATATTAGTACAAAGATCATGAGTTATATGAATACCATCATGTTCATGCACATTCTATATGTCATTGTGTGTAGTTGAAACACCTTATCAAGAATATGTTGGAAAATGGAGAGATCTAGTTATATAATAAAGCATCTACCTTCAATTAAAACTTAGGTATCTACCAAAATCATTTTTCACAAGATAACAATACCAATCAATAATAAAAATAAAGACCTCATCCATATTAATAGTAACCATAACAATAGTAACAAAAATAATAATGTCAACATAAAAATGGAAGGAACCAAAGCCAAAATGACCCTAATAACCAATAGACATATCATGCAATTGCACATGACTATAATAAATTTATAGTTCATATTATAGGTGGTCATGTTTCTACCACTACCATCAATCCTAAACCAAATACTAATAGACCAGGACCATTATCTAATAATGCCAATCAACCTATCAATTCTAGTAATCCTTCCTTAACCTATGACTATAGCCAAATGCAACAACAACTAAGGATTACCATTTTAGGACCCTATGTTGGTAACCCTTCTTTGTCACATGAGTGTAAAAAAGCACACTAGTATTCAAGACTTACCCTTTCTAGCCCATCTCCATAGTTTTCTAGTCATAATGGTCCTACATATAATCTATATTTCACAATTGCAACTCAACAATCTAAAATCACCATCCCAGGCCCACAACCCTTATCAATGAGCCCATCCAACCCACTATGTTATCTAGAAGTAATCTAATTACCATTGTTAAGGAAAAACATATGTTATTGTATAACTCCAAAAGACACTGACATAAATCTCCATTTTGGATTTGTTGTATATGTTTACCATCCAAAATAATATCCTTATTAAATTCTTAGGCTAATCCCAAGTGCCAAATGACATTACACCAAAAACATTCAATCTTTGGTGGGACATCTAGCCTCAGGCCAAAAATTTACCTTCAACCAAAGTGATATGTCATATCTTGGCCCTATTCATAATAACCCATTATACATTGAATCTTTCATAACATAACACAAAGTTAAATGTGTCCTCATAGACAATGGATCGATCTTGGATATTGTGTCTCTAAATCTCATCAAGCATTTGGGATATACAACAATTGACCATAAACCATAGACTATTACTATTAATGCCTATGAAAATGAATAATTAAAATCACAAGGAACCATTAGTTTGTTAGTGGTCATTAGAAATTTGACCCATGATACACTTTTCCATGTGTTAAACATGGATTTGACATATAATTTTCTTTTGGGTAGACCATGGATACATGAAATTCATGTACTACCTTTGGCAATGCACCAGTGTATCAAGTTTACTCACTCTATAATGGATGTAACTGTCCATGGATATTTATATCCATATTGTTGGTTGAATATTTTGATGATCAACATATTGATAAACAAAATAGGTTTGATTAGCCAAAGTAGGAAGATTGGTCATCCAAATGTGTAGGTTTACCACATCAAAAGGGGACTAATCTCTCCTCTCATCAAGGGGAGGTTCCCTATGGATATGCTATATATATATATATATATATATATATATATATATATATATATATATATATAAATAGAAAATAATACTCAAGGGTAGGACAAACCATCCATCTCTCTTTTTTTTAGAGATGATGCATGTGGATCAAAGGACAAATCTCAAGGGAAATGATAGAAAGTACTCCTCTTGTTTTAGAAGTACTATTCAACAAGCCACAAGAATACTCCTGGTAGTATAAGCAAAATGTAACCAAAGATGTAGTAACCAACAAATCAAGATGCAACACAAAGTCTCTACATGAATTGCTCAAGAGTAAGATACAAAGGACAATGAGGGCACAAAGTCGTCCCAAGGTCCTTTACACAAAAATGAAAAGAAAACACACTAAAGGCAATTATAGGGGGCACAAAGTCTCTCCACAATTGACTCTTTAGGACACCTTCTTGACTACTTTTACTAATTCTGCTTGTTGAATTAAAGAAACAAAATATATATCAAGTAAAAAGACATAAGAATAGTTTCCCCAACAACAAAGATATTACAACACAAAGTCTGAAAAGTCACTTGCTTTCTTATTTCAATAACAAAATATGATCAACAATCTGAGCTCAAAGTCTCAGTAATGCCTTTCAATTTGGGTAGATTTTCATTTCTAATTGTCAAAAAGAGAGATATATTTACAATAAAAGAGAGTCCCTTATATATCCTCTTCAATAAGGACTCAAGAACAGAACACATCATGTTGTATTGAAATTTGTTAAGACAGATTAGAATTTAGGGGCATCTACCCATTTTCTTTTCTCAATGCAGAGAAACAAGTCATGCTATTGAAAATTTTCCTCTTTCAATGTCCACCTAGCAATCTGATCCTTCCTCATCATTCCTCCTTTTTTGGTTAATTGAATCGGGTCCTTGATTTTTTGATACCTTGTTCCCTAATCACTTCCTATTGATCTTGGCCTTAAAGCCTGTGAATTCATTCAAGTCTATAGATTACAAGGATCAACAGCTATTTTATGAGTTTTAAAATTGATGTTCACACACTTGTCAACACACTTGAATTTCCAATGGCTAGTTCACTGTTCTTGAATTTGACATCTTCAGGCACGTCACCCCTTGGTCTTTCTTTAGCTTTCCTATTTTGCATCCTCTTGAAGGGAAGGTGACCCTTCATCTTTGGGTAAGTGTCCTTTAAGTTGGTAGCAAAGATTCCATGCAAGGGCACCTACCCTTTGATCCTTTAGCAGCCTTCTATCTTCGGTAGTCCCTTGCGGACATTCTCGCAGACATTTTCCCTGGGCATTTCCCCCAGGCTTTTTCCATGGGCATTTTAACTAGGCTTTTTCTGTAGGCATTTTCCTACAGACAAAAAGTCTATGAACAACTTCCCATGGACAAAAAGTCTATAAAATTACTTCCCACAGACAAAAGGTCTACAGAATTGTTGCTTTGTTCTTTGGCTTTGAGAATTTCCTTCAGTTTTTCTTCCCATAGTCTTTCTAAATTCTTTCAGACTTTTTGTTTGAATGAATTCCTTTGGACAAAAGTTTGAAAGAATTATGCCTTTGTCTTCCTTAAACAAAATTTTGAAAGAATTTACCTTAGTTGTTTCCTTGAAAATGACCCTTCCAAAGGGTGTTTTTGTAGACCAAGTGCCCTCCACAAGGGCACTTGTCCTTCGAGAGGCTCTTTTGAACTTTTGCTTTGAACCACTCCTTTGAACTACACTTTAAACCAAGCCAATGATCCCTTTGATTGAACCAAGCTGATGAACCAAGCTTTGAACAAAGCCAATGATCCCTTTGATTGAACCAAGATGATGAACCAAGGTTTGAACTAAGCAGATGAACCATTTGATGAACTGACTGAGTGAATCATTTGATTGAACCAAAGCATTGAACCACTCCTTTAAACCAAGGTGATGAACCAAGTTGATGAACCAAGGTGATGAACCAAAAGCATTAAACTAACTAAATTGAACCAACTGTTGAACCAAGCTTTGGTTCAATGGTTCAATGGTTCATTCCCTTTGATTTGGCTAAGTCTTCTTTGATCCTCATTGAACCAAATGTGTTAAACCTATTGAACCTTGAACCCATTGAACCTTTGAACCAAAGTGGTTTAATGGTTCAACAGTTTAATGGTTCAAGCATTCTTCTCTTTGATAAGTGTTTTGAAGTCGTTGAACCTTGAAGCAGTTGAACTTTAAACCTTGATGAAGCACTTAACTCTTGCTGATGACGTTGAACCTTTAAACTTATTGAACCTGTTGAACTAAAATGGTTCAAGGTTCAATGGTTCAATGGTTGGATCCTTGCTTAGATGCTTGTTGATGTACATTTTTTATATACAAATATACATATATACATATATACAGATGTAATGATTTGATACTTCAAGAGTTGAAGTGTTTTAGATGCTACCCATTATGAGGCAGAGAAAAGAGTGTGCCATCCTGGTAAACTAATAGAAAACCATTTTACCCCCATAAATGGTGACAGGTGCATGGATCTCTCCACCAGGAAACCAATTTTCTATGTCTTCCTCTTGGCTTTTTTTTCTTCTTGTTTCATGGCAAGATGTGGTCTTTAATTTGAAAGCCATAACTCCTTGCTTTCTTGGTGAAGGGTTCCTTTGCCTAATTTTGATTTGCAGCAGCATGGTCCATTACCATAATTAGTTATTCTTCTAGTTCAGTCCAGCACATGATTGGATTGTCCACATCAAACTCCTAACAAGTTATCAACTTAGCATCTCCTTTGATGTGAAGGAGTTTGATTTCTTCATCTTGAGTAATCTTTAATTTGAGCAATAGAGATTTGCATCTAGCTATGTTGTTAGTGTTGCTAACTTGCAAATTGCATGAAGAAATAATATCTCATTAAGGAGATATCAACACAGTCTCGACTCCATCATTGGTGGAAGAATTGTTGTCATTGGATCCCAAGATCCAAGCATCATCAGAAGCTGATCTCCTATCAGATTTCTCTTCATTAGAGATGAAAGATCCTTCCTTATTTGTACTATTCCCTACCAATTTTCTTGAAGTCTTGTTTGGATCAATTCTTAGATTGTCAACTATAGGACTTTCATTTATAGAAACATGAGCATCCTCTATGGTTAAGAAATAATTACCCCTACTTGAGACAAACAAAATTTGTGTTATAGGGGCTGATGTTTGGGTGACCATGTATTTTGCCTCCTTTTTAGGGAGCAATCTCTTCATTATGCCTTGGACAGGGATCCTTGCCTCAGATAGGTCCATGCTTATTTCTCCTCCCATGTCCTTGTAGAAATTTCATCCAATCAAAATGCCATAGGATGCTGTGATGTCAACCACCAAGATAGTCATCTCGATTCTCTTGTCTGGAAAGGCTGCAAATGCAAATTGGGCATCTTTGATTTGCCCCAACAATGGTACTTGCTTGTTTTCCATGGAGAAACATCTCCCAAATGTTTTGGTCAGTGTGAGACCTAGAGACTCAGCTACTTTAGTAGGCATGACATTATTAGATGCCTTGGAATTAATGATGTAATTGTTGAGTTGATAACCATTTATCAATAAGGAAACATAGAAAAGTTCTATTTTCCCAAGGGCAGCTAGAAGAGTAATGACAAGATTATTTAGAATGGGCTTGTTCTTTGGGGAATCAAGAATTATTTTCTTAACCTCTTATCTTGTAGGGACAATTTGGTTCTTGACACATTGGACCAACTTATCCAATTGATCAGGATTAGACTACAAATCAAATTTAGACATTTGTATTTTGGTCTTGTTGACATGATCAATTATGTCAAATGGCTGAATTGGACTAGGAACAGAGAAAATCATTTCAACCTTTTGATTTTTCAGAGGGATGGGAGGAGGGCTGGTTTTTGAAATGGGAGTAGAAGGTGAAGGTGAAATTGATGTACATACATTTTGGGTGATCACTGGATCCTTTAACTGAAAAGGTAGAGTGGTTCCACGCTTAGCAATTGTAATTGTTGGTTGAGGTTGCTCCTTTATCTTCCCTTTATCAGCTTGTTGGATTGATTGGTTCTTAGACCTGGTAAACACTGCATATGATCCATAAATAGCTTCTCCTTTACTTTTAGCTTCATCCTGGTATTTAAAGAAACTAATATGGGAGTCACTAGCTAGTTCTTCTTTATTTTACGTGAAGAGATCAGCATCATTTTCTTACTCAAACTCATTTTGGTAAAAAAGAAAGCATGTTCTATTTCCAAATATCTAACTATTGAGTTGGTTGGAGGAGCTTCAAGGTTAAGTTTCCCTTGTGGGGGAGGAAGATGATCTGGCTACCCTTGATTCCTAGTAGTATTTCCTTGATATGACTGATTTAGAAATGTCCTTCTTGGCATATCTCTGTATGAAGGAGTAGAAGACATTCCTTGCACCATTTGTATTTTCAAGGCTTGTAGTTCATTTGCCAGCTTTTGCACCATTGGATCACTGGTGCCTATAGATGAATATTCAGAAGATGATGAGGATCTATTTCTATTTGGATCTCTTCTTATCTTCCCTGCTAAGATGAGATCATCTTCTACCTCAGTGTCCAAAAGTTGAGTTGTAGAAAGATCTATTTGACCAGCATGTCTCAAAAGAAAATTAACTTCAAGAAACTAAGAATTAATGAAGAAGCATTTGAGATTCTCAATTGTAGGTCGAGCAATTACATGAATTCTATTCCTCAATTTGTCAAATTTGGCTATGAAGTCCCTCATTGGTTCATGAGGCTCTTTCTTCATCTATGTAAGTTGAGCCAGAAGTGCATGTGCATCTTCTATAGGTTTGAATCTGGCTTCGAACTTAGCTTTGAGAGTATTCCAATTAGTTACTAAGTCTGTAGATGATAAAACCAATTTACAGCAGCACCTTATAATGTTTCTACAAATAGCCTGACTGCTACATCTTCAAATTCTACTCCAATTACTCCATAGGATATGCTAAAGGCTGTAATGTGTTCATCAGGATGAACTTTCCCATCACCATAGAATTTGGGGAAATTCTTCCTTGAATTGCATGGAAGCTCATGTAGAGGTGGAGTAAGATTGAGAAGACCAAAAGCATTACCCTAGGGGCCTTGAACTACCATTATATGATTATGAAAAGGAGGAATAACAAATCTTAAAGAGGTAATTATTGGTAAAAATTTATCAACAATAGAAGTGGATACTTCATCTAGCAATGGAGATCTGACTTTAGTAGGAGGAAAGCTCTTGGTTTGTTGGAGGTGAGATGGTGAAGGAAATAGATCAAAATCACTTTGTTATACCAACTTGAATATAGGATCAAAAATACCTTTATCCCTTTGGCTTCATTAATACCTTGAATCTGCCAGATTGTGAAACAAAAATGGAAAAGAATTGACCTTGCCTTAGTTTAAATCTTGAGGCTTTAAACTGTGCACTCTTTCCCAGCAGCTCTAGTTTTACAAACCAGATAAAATAATGGAGGTGGAATAAGATGGTAGGGATATAAATGGATAATGGGTAAGACAAGTAATAGAGCCACCAGAGTTTGTAATGGATAAGGGCTATAATGATAATGGGTTATATTCCCCAATGGAGTCACCAAAAATTATCGGTTGAATATTTTGTCGATCAGCGTACTGATAAACAAAATAGGTTTGATCAGTCAAAGTAGGAAGATTGGTCATCCAAATGTATAGGTTTACCACATCAAAAGGGGACTAATCTCTCCTCTCATCAAGGGGAGGTTCCCTATGGATATGTTATATATATATATATATATATATATATATATATATATATATATATAGAAAATAATACTCAAGGGTAGGACAAACCATCCATCTCTTTTTTTTATAGATGATGCATGCAGATCAAAGGAGAAATCTCAAGGGAAATGACAGAAAGCACTCCTCTTCTTTCAGAAGTACTATTCAGCAAGCCACACGAATACTTCTGGTAGTAAAATAAAAATGTAACCAAAGATGTAGTAACTAGCAAATCAAGATGTAGCACAAAGTCTCCACCTGAATTTCTCAAGAGTAAGATATAAAGGACAATGAGGGCACAAAGTCATCCCAAGGTCCTTTACATAGAAATGAAAAGAAAACACACTAAAGTAAATTATGGGGGCACAAAGTCTCTCCACAGTTGACTCTTCAGGACACCTTTCTGACTACTTTCACTAATTTTGCTTGTTGAATTAAAGGAATAGAAGATATATCAAGGAAAAAGACATAAAAACAGTTTCCCCAACAACAAAGATATTACAACACAAAGTCTAAAAAGTCACTTGCTTTCTTATTCCAATAAAAAAATATGATCAACAATCTGATCTCAATGTCTTAGTAATGCCTTTCAATTTGGGCAGAGTTTCATTTTTTATTGTTAAAAAGAGAGATATATTTACAATAAAAGAGAGTCCCTTATATAGCCTCTTCAAGGACTTGGGAATAGTAACACATCATGTTGCATTGAAATTTTTTAAGAAGATAGGTTGTAATTTAGGGGCATCTACCCATTTGCTTTTCTTAATGTAGAGAAACAAGTCATGCTATTGAAATTTTGCCTCTTTCAATGTCCACCTGGTGATCTAATCCTTCCTCATCATTCTTCCTTTTCTAGTTAATTGAATTGGGTCCTTGATTTAATTTGATACTCTGTTCCTTAATTGCTTCCTGTTGATCTTGGCCTTAAAGCCTATGAATGCATTTGGTTTTATAAATTAAAAGGATCAATGGCTATTTTATGAGCTTTGAAATTGATTTTCATGCACTCATCAACATGCTTGAATTTCCAATGACTAGTTCACTATTCTTGAATTTGACATCTTCAGGCACGTCACCCCTTGGTCCTTCAGCTTTCCTTTTTTGTATCCTCCCAAAGGGAAGGTGACCCTTAAACTTTGGGGAAGTGTCCTTTAATTTAGAATCTAAGAGTCCCCTACAAGGGTGCCTACCCTTCAGGGTCCTTTGGTGGCCTTTTATCTTCGACAGTCCCTCGCAGACATTTTCCCCAGGCTTTCTCCGCCGGCATTTTCCCTAGGATTTTTCCATGGGCATTTTCCCTAGGATTTTTTTGTGGGCATTTTCCTATGGAAAAAAATTCCATGAATAAATTCTCATAGACAAAAAGTCTACAAAATTACTTCCCACAAATAAAAAGTCTACAAAATTACTTCCCATAGACAAAAAGTCTGCAAAATTGTTGCTTTATTCTTTGGCTTTGAGAATTTCCTTCGGGTTTTCTTCCCACAGTCTTTCCAAATTCTTTTAGACTTTTTGTTTGAAAGAATTCCTTCAAACAAAATTCCAAAATAATTATGCCTTTATCTACCTTAAACAAAATTCTAAAATAATTTACCTTAATTGTTTCCTTGAAAATGACCCTTTCAAAGGGTGTTTTTGTCGACCAAGTGCCCTATGTAAGGGAACTTGTCCTTCGGGAGGCTCTTTTGAACTTTTACTTTGAACCTCTCCTTTGAAATACACTTTGAACCAAGCTTTGAACCAAGCCAATGATCCCTTTAATTGAACCAAGCCGATGAGCCAAGCTTTGAACCAAGCCAATGATCCTTTTGATTGAACCAAGCTTTGAAATAATCAGATGAACCATTTGATGAACCAATTGAGTGAACCATTTGATTGAACCAAAGCATTAAATGACTCCTTTGAACCAAGGTGATGAACTAAGCTGATGAACCAACTGAGTGAACCGAATCTGATGAACCAAGGTGATGAACCAAAAGCATTGAACCAACTGAATTGAACCGACCGTTAAACCAAGCTTTGGTTCAATGGTTCAATGGTTCATTCCCTTTGATTTGGCTAAGTCTTCTTTGATCTTCATTGAACCAAATGTATTGAACCTATTGAACCTTGAACTTGTTGAACCTTTGAACCAAAGTGGTTTAATGGTTCAAGCCTTCTTCTATTTGATAAGTGTTTTGAAGTCGTTGAACCTTGAATCAGTTGAGCTTTGAACCTTGATGAAGTGCTTAACTCTTGTCGATGATGTTGAACCTTTGAACTTGTTGAACCTGTTGAACCAAAATGGTTCAAGGTTCAATAGTTTAATGGTTCAATGGATGGATCCTTACTCAGATGCTTGCCGATGGACATTTTTGATTAAACCAAGGCACTGAACCAATCCCAAAAATGACTAAGTGTTGGAAATTGATTCTTTTGATTGAACCCACCTACAGAAGCCTTTGAACATATAGAAATGAACTTGCCTACAGAGTCCATAAAAACCAAGTCCATAGAAATCAACCTATAAAGCCCATTAAACTTGGCTTGTAGAGTTTGTAGATTCTTGAGAAGCTTGAAAAATGAGGAATTTGAATGCCCAAGACAAATTTTGAAAAGGGAAGAGACAATTTTGGTCTGTAAGACCAAAATAATTCAAATTTTGTCCCAAAAATGAGTGATATTTTTTGGGGGACAACACATATGATCACTATAATCATTTGGAGGCCAAATATAAAACTTATAATTACCATTTTAATCTAGACCAAGTACCAAAGAAGGTAAAAAACAAAGATATTTATTGAATTTCTAGAGGCTAATTGCATAGACCTTGATAACCTTACATCATCTTCACATATACCTCTTATTGAAATGTCTAATCATTTTAACATTTTGGACAATGATCTAGGATAGTATTTTACCCATGACACATTACACATAGCCAAACTTCCATAAAATCCCATGACCTATGAAAGACCTAAAGCTAATCCAATTTATATGAAATAGAGATGAAAGGGAAAAGGAAAGCTTCATATCCCATGCCTATTATTTTACCATCAACCACTAGCCAAAAATAATACCTACTTACCAATGATGATTCATATTTATACAATGACAAACTAGTTGATTGATACCATAATAAAATTTATCCCATCCCTAGCAGGATCATGGATAACCAAGCATATGAAGGTAGAGGCCTAGGGGAAAATTTGTAGGGTCCTATTAAACACATTTATATGAATAGATAAAAATTAACTCATGGCCTTGGATTTAAAACACTTGGGGGTGACCCATATATCTTATTCATGTTCCAACACCAATGACTAGTGATGATAATGTTGGTAGTGAAGTAAAGTTTAATCATAACATATACAAATACCTTACCAATACCAACTTATTTGACCCATATACCATTTTTATAGTTATGATAGTAATCTAAAATTCCTCTCTTACCCTTTATCATCCTCAACTTATATATTTGGAGCAATATTAATCTACAATACCATTAGACAAGTTTGAGAATGATGAGGCCTTTTGTGATTTTATAGGCCTAAGAGGTAATGTTCTATTAGGAGGCCATAAATAAGGGTCCTCTATCAACCTAGATATCATAGCCTATTTTAGAGAGTGGGTGAACACCCTTAGCCAAAAATAAAAGAATAAAGCATTAATTTCCCAAAGTGAAAAACTCTTTGAGGCACTTTTGGACTAGGGTAAAATTAAAGAAAAAGGCTAGTCTTTTGGTGAAACCCTCTAGGTGCCTCTATATGAGGATGTTCACCCTTATTTTAATAAATATTTAGAGACCACCAATAATGAAATTAATTTTGGGTTTTATCTCAATATAGAGGAATAACAAGCCTTTTATCAAATTGTCCAAAAATGCCCTATAATATTTGTTACATATCCCTTGCTACCATTAAGAGATTTAGATTCTTCCTATTTGGAATAAATTAAAGAACTAATTTACCTATAGGAATTTGACACATATGGCCAACTTACATCTTTGAAAACTATTTTATAATATTTCTCTACTCTCTTAGTAGAAGATACTATATAACTCAACATCAAGACTCTAAAAGACCTTAAGTGGTCAAATTATGAGTGTTCCTCACTAAGGAGGAATGTGAAGTTTTTATATCCCTTTTAAGGGGGTTTATTGACATATTTACATATTCTTATTAAAACATTCCATGTTTATACCTCACCTTAGTTGTACACCACCTCATTGTATATCCTGATGCCAAACCCATTAGGCAAAAACTATTTTATATGCATCCTCATATTGTTGTGTTACTTGATAAAGAGTTGGAAAAATTCTTGGAAGTGAGATGGATCTAATCAATTGACTATTCAAATTGGATATCAAAAATTATGTTTGATATTAACAATCTATAAGGGATTAGAATTTAACCTAATTTTAGAGACATCAACAAGGCCTACTTGAAGGACAACTTTCCTCTATCAAATATCAACATGATAGTTGAATCCATAGCTAGGTATGAAATTATTTCCATCATGGATGGATTTTAGGATATAACCAGATCAATATTTCATGAGAGGACCAACACAAAACAAAATTCACCACTCTTTGGGGAAAGTTTTACTATCGAGTCATACCATTTAGCCTCAAGAGTGTTAGTGGAAAATACCAAAGAGATATGACTAATATATTCCATGACATGATGCATGATATTATCAAATACTATGTTGATGACATATTGGGTAAATTTAAGACTCGTGTAGATCAGCTAACCATACTATGAAATATATTTTAAAAGCTTTATAAGTACCAAGTTTAACCTAATCCTAACAAGTGTGTCTTTGGTATCACTTTAGGTAAATTAATAGGCTTCATTATCTCTCACTGAGGCATTGAAGTTTATCCTACTAAGTTCCAATCCATTACCAAGATGCTACCACCTTGCACTTTGAATTAGCTTCATAGTTTGCATGGAAAAATCTAGTCTATCAAATGCTTAATTTCATAGTTGGATGATAAAGCCCATCCTTTTACTCATTTTTTGAAGGTATTACATGTATTTGGGATGTAAACTATCAAAAAGTGTTTGAGCACATGAATGAATACCTAGTCAATGCACTTATTCTATTACACACCAATTCTAGGGAGGCCATTCCTACTATACCTATCTACCACTAATAATTCCTCAAGGCACTTTTATCTTATCATGATTACCATGGGAAATAACATGTCATGTATTATCTATCTAAGTTGTATCCTTGTAGTGTATGAACATAACTATATGCCAATATAAAAATCTTGTTTAGATATAGTATTTTTATCCTATAATTTTTGTCATTATATGATTAACAAAAAGACCATATTCATTGCCAAAGTAGATCCACTAATGTATCTACTATAAAAAATAACTTTATATGGCTGCATGGATAAGTATATTATGCTTCTAAGTGAGTTTGAGATTGAGTATGTCAATCATAAGTCCATTAAGGGATAAGTATTGGTAGATCATCTTATCAAAGCTCCCCTTTCAAAAAACTAACCACTCACTTTTGCATTCCCAAATGATTCCATCATGACCATCATAGAAACACCTCCTAAGGAGGAACACTAGAAGATATTTTAATGGGTCATTTACATCTCATGGATTAGTAATAGGGTTGATATTTATTAAACCATAGATAGATCTCATTCCCAAATCATTTTATATCAACTTTCATTATACCAATAACATGGTTGAATATGAAACACTAATTATAGGTCTTCATCAAGTGGTATGATAGAACATTCAACATCTCTTAGTTCATGACAATTCTTATCTAATCATCAATCAAGTTATATACTAGTTATAAACCAAAGATGATAAGTTGTTACTATACAAGGACGTGGTGGACATTATCAAATAGTAAATTACACACATTTAGTTTTAGCACATACCTTAGGCTAATAACATGAGAACAAATATAATGTTTACCATTAGTTCTTTGATACCCAACACAAACAAGGCAATAAACTATTAGTTCCTTGTTGAACATCTTCCAGAACCTACTCATGAACCTTCAACCATTGAAATGATCTATGATATTGTTGGTCTTAGTTATATTTTCTATTCAAACTTATATAACTACATTCATTAAAAAAAAATTCCACCAGACCTTTCACATAAGAAACAAAAAAGATTTCACACACCAAGCCTCTCAATATACCCTACTTGGCCCAATCCTTTACCTCAAAAGCTTTCATGGAACTATGCTTCATTGTTTGAATTCAACAAAAGTTGCATTAGTGTTAAAGTAATTTCATGAAGAATTTTTTGGAATCCACACCATCAGGGTTATCCTTGCCAAAAATATCCTATGTACTAGTTATTATTGGCCAATCATAGAATTAGATTCAGTTACTTATGTAAAAAGATGTAACAAATGTCAGAGGCATGTAAAATTTGATTCATTCTCTGGCTAGAACAATGAAATTAATGACTACACCATGGCCATTTTCTATGTGTGTACTTGATCTCATTAGGAAGATTAACCTTACCTCCTCAAATGGTCATAAATATATCCTTACTACTACCAAGTATTTCACTAAGTGGGTTGAAGCTATAACCCTCACTTACGTGACTAGAAAATAAATTTAAAAAATCATCTTCAACCACCTCATTTTCTGTTATGGTATCACATTTGAAATTATATCTAATAATGATAAATCATTTAAAAAAAAGTATGTGAAGGTGATTTATTTTGCATTTAACATTACCCAACACTTATCCACTACATATTATCCACAAGGTAATGGCCAAGCAGATGCATCTAACAAGACCATTGTCAATATTCTTAATAACATTGTCAATGATTCTGGCTATAATTGGTACTTCCATATCTTCAATGGCCTATGGTCTTACCATAATAATTACCTTGCTCTAATGGAGACATACCATATTCCCTTATCTATGGCACTCAGGCCATTCTCCCATCGAGGTTGATTTTCCTTCTCTATGTATCTTATTTAAGCATATCCTTGATGATGAGGATTATAGAATAGCTTGTCTATAAGAGCTAGAGTTACTGGATGAAAAATTCATGACTATTGTAAACAATCTTCAATCATATTAGAACTAGATATGTTGTCAATGTAACTGGTGGGTCAAGCACAAAGAGTTCAAGCTTGGTGATCTTGTCCTCAAATAAAACTATAAGAACACCATAGTTGAGAAAAAGAAGAAAGGCAAGTTCAAGTCTAATTCGATAGGCCTTTTTGTCATTATTACTAATTATGGCTCTAGAGATTATAGTGTATCTACACCAAAAGGAGATGAAATTGATGAGCCCATGAATATAATACATCTCAAGCTTTATATTTCTTAACAGACCTAAGGTATAGTCTATGAGGATCATTTATGTTGTATTGTAATGTTGCCTTCCTTGTAATATATAGTATACTAGTCCTTCCATACCTTCCATATTGCCTTAAGTTTTTTTACCCTCCCTTACCCCCCCCACCCCTCCCCACCTTTTTGACCTTGGTTATGACTCATTAGTTCTTCAGGCACCTTCAAAATGGGGATTCAAATAAAGTTTCAATTATTGATTCAGTAGTCACATAGAGGAAGTATCTAGGGGTAGTATGATAATGGTTTGGAAATTTAATTATTCATTATTATCATGTTTTATATAATTTTTGGTGATATTAATTATAGCTAAATTTAAGTAAATTATTATGATTGACCCATTCCATTATTTCCTCATTATAAATGCCTTTCGACTAATTAAGAACAACCCCATTTTTATCCATATTACTGCATCACTTTTCTATACTTTACCATTTAAAAATTTATGAAATTGTTGTTATGTAGTCAAATTCTCTATTATAATTTGGAACTATAGTGAATTGATGTCTCATTCTACACTATGTAGGTAGTGCTCAATTTATGTTGAGGTAAGCTTAATTACCCCTTTCACATACTCACCATTTTTTGAGTAATTTAAGTTTGAATGATCTCATAATTTATGAGAATGTTTATTCCACACTCTCATCATTTTTAAAGTTGGAAAATTATGTATCTCATAATTATTGATCAAGTTGAAATGCCTAAAAAATTCCAAAAACATTTAAAAATGTTCAAACATCCTAAAAATAAAAAAAGCATGAAAATTGGATTAGAAATTCCATGCGAGATAAAAACCATAAAAATTTTATGAGATGTGTAATATTATTTATTTAGTTTATTTATATACCATCTTGGTATTTTTCCTCCCATTTTTGGGATAACTACGTCGGCCTAAGGTTTACATAGACTATGTAGGCAACACTTGGATAAATGGGGTATCCTGAGTTAGCTTAGCTACCCCTTCCTTTTCTTCTATTCCCACCATTTTTATTTGTGTTTATGTCATTGTTTTCTATAGCCTAAGGTCAATTTTGTTAGCCTTTAATTCATGTTATTTTACCTATGTCATATTGCCTAGCCTTAGGGTCACCCTATCATCAAGAGTAATACTTCAATTATAAATGCATAAACAATTTGTATTATATTTGTACTAACATTATAATTATCCATTGTTTGTATTTTTCTTATCTTTTTAGAATAGTTTGTTTATTTCTCTTTTCTTTTCTTTTCTTTAGATTGTTTATTTCTTTTGTTCATGTTATTGTATTTGTTTATAGCCATGTTCATTTATTTTTATTGGTGTTTTATTATTTATTTTTGTTTATTGGTGTTCTAATTTTGTTTGATTATTTTTAAGGGTGTTTGTTGTTTATTTCTTTTTTTTTTATTGGTGTTTTGTTGTTTTTTATTGTTTTTTTTTTTTTACTTTTTTTGCCTCTCTATTTCTAAGTTAACATAGGATTCTTACACTTTATTTACACTTGAGTCTTGATTACCCATATCTTGTACTTAAGTTGTGAATTAGTTTATATTTCTACACGTAGTTTATTTCAGTATATTCACTTGAGATTTGATTTTTCATATCTTATGCCTAAGTGATTTGTACTTACATTTAAGCTAATTTTTTCATGTTTTGGATACACATTAGTATTATATTTGTTTATAACTATGATATATAATATCTCAAGCTACATCAAAATAAGACCAAAAAATCTATTTAAAAATGTAATGAGCAAGACTTCTCCTTGTTCACACCTAGTGAATTCTCAACCTACCTTAACACTACCCAAATGTAGAGTAATTAAATCATAAATGAATAGTAATCGATGCTATTTATAACATGAATCTCCATACTAGCAGGTTGCCCAAATTTATGCTTATCTTCTATGCTAGCTTACTATTACTCCATGAGTATAGATTTAGTACGTAAGTCCCATTTCTCAATTTTCCATATTGTGGTGATTTATATGAACCTTCACTGATCATATCCACCCTACTAGGATAAAGATGAAATGTATAATGCTTCCATCCAACCTATTTGGGAAAGCCATAGTGCCAATGATTATAACCACCTTTGGTAAAATCATTATTTTTTGATCTATCCACCTTACTGGGGTATTTTCATCTTGCTAATGATTATAAACACCTATGAGAAAATCTTTATTTCCCCCTATCCTACAGGGGAACCTCCTATGATGATTATTATAACTACCTTTGAGAAAATCAATCTTTTAATCTATCTACTGAAGCATCTCATTGTACCATTGATTATAACCTATAGTCAAATTAGTATTTCTACCCCCATTATTGATATATTACATCATTTAATTATTTTTGAGGGAACATTCACTAACCTTATTTTCTACCTGATCCCTTGAGGGGAATCTAGGGCTCATCCATCACCTTATAGGACATTAGATAAGGCATTAATGATTTTTTTCATTCTTTGAGAAGACATTACTATGTTTATACCTTGATATGCCTTCCCAAATCGGGGCAAACTGTAGATATCCCATTTTGGCCATAATTGTGTTCCAGCTAGATTTTTGATTGATTTCTACCAAATAGTGCCCACTAAGCCTAGGAATAACTAAATTTCCCAAATTCATCTACACATTAGACATTAGTGCTCAAAATCAAGTTGAGGTATCTCTATTTGGGGTATTATCCTGTATGCAATAGTAACCTCTCATGGATTTATCTCCATTCAATGTATGACTTAGTAAATTAACAATTTGGCCTTTGGATCCATTAAGCATGGCACTTCAATAATTACTAAAGTGAAAAAATTCTAAGCAAAATGAATTATGTAAGTAAATCAAATTAAATGATTAAGTGAAATTTCCTTGTGCAATTAGTGAAAATGATTTTTGTAAAAAGGAAATTAAAATAGATTTGAGGTCATGATGATGCCATCATCCTCAAAGTCAAAGAATTAAAAATATCTTCCCTAAAGCCTTAAATTTATAAATGGAGAGCCATGCTTAATAAATTGGATATCTATCACAAATATTAATTCCTTGTCCCCTCTTTAACTCAACTAGGGTTATCATAAACCTAAATGTGGTTAATTTTAACCTGACTACACTTTGGTTAGAGTTAGGTTGAAAGGATATAAATACAAGGATTCACCCATTCTTCAACAAGCTCTTTTGGTTTAATTTTGTCATGCAAAAATACCTTCAAGGAGTCTTTTGTGCAATTTTACAATGTTAATTTTTTGTGAGAGAAAAGCCAAGCCCAACGTTGCCAAGGTGACAAGGAGAGATGATTCAAAGAACACCATTTCCAAAGTCTCTTTGATCACATAATAAATAACATTCCTCCATGGATAAAATATAAATCTTGCTCTCAAGGTAGGTAAATAATGTTTGTTTTGTATTCTATTGATAGTTGTATTATTCTCTTGCTCCTTGAGTGTTTAGGATTGAGGTGTTAGCTTTATTTGTGTGTTTTATTTTTTTCATTGTAATAACACAATACTAAATCCCCTACTTAATTCTTATTGAATTCATATAATTTGAATTCGAGATATAGAGGCATTTTCCTACCAAAAATACAAATTCAAAATTTTGAATTTCTAAGTATAGTTTTATGGGTCAATTCATGTTGTTGTTAGAATCTAAAGTTAGATTTTGGTTTGGATAGATGTAATATATGTCTTAGGATTCTTATTTATGTTTCACCACCTTTTTGGTCTCAAATTTTATATTCAAAATTAATGTAATGTCTAATAATGCAAAGTTTTTTTAAACCTACATTGGAAGCAAGTAAGATTCAATTAAAGTGTTTTTTGGGACTTAAATTTAATTAAGAGGTTTGTGGGGGTCATTATCTAAGGAGATAATGAGGTTTTATCTCTAAAAAATAGAGAAATAAGATAAATTTTTCAAAGAGAAGGTTGTACATTATAGTTTTATGAGTTTGAATGTATGAGACTAAGAATGTTCAAGAATAAGAGAAGCATTTGAAAGATTTTGTGAATTATTTTAAGACTACTGATAAGTTTCATCATTTATATATATTATTTCCTCAATTTTATTTTTAATTAGTTAATTAACCTACAAGTGAGAGAGAGAGAGATATTTAGTCCTTCAAAATTTTGTGTAACACAGTCAAGTATCCAATCTTATACAAGGTTCTTTGATTGATTTCAAGAATTCTAATGGTAAAATGGTGTTAAGAAGTTGATATTAAGTGTATATAAATTATATGGGTAATTTAAAACCCATGAATAAGACAAGTTCCATATAAATTACTTGACTCTCCCCCTCTGCATCATATTGGTATCAAAGAAAGATGTATACCTAAAAGGAATATTGAATGAGGTGACACTCTTTGAGGTAAGAGCAAAATTGATTTTTTGATAGTCAATTTGATTGATAATACAAAATTCCACATAGGAGGAATGTAAGAGGAGGTGGAAGATCAAGTATTAAAATGGGAGATGAAATCTTGGAGGAGTTAAGGAACTAGAGGCTAAGCTTTAATACAAGGTTGATAGTAGTAGAGGAAAATAAAAGAAGATGAGTGGTTATAAGGGATGTTAATGATAGGGAAGAAGAGCCAAAGCACCAAAATAAAAACAAGAAGATGAAGATAATGAAGATGAAGGAATTGATAGATTGCTAAAGGTTTTGCTGTAATAGGGATCAAATCCAAAGATTGAACTTCCTAATTATGCAAGAAACCTAGATGGTGAAGAAATGATTGATTGGATCACATAACTAGATAATAATATTGATTATGAAAATGTACCTGATGAGAATAAAGTGAAGTTTTATTACACCAAATTTAAATGACATGTAACCCTTTGGTGGGACTATGTGTAGGATGAAAGAAGAAAGAAAGTTAAGGTCAAGATAAAATCTTGGGATAAGATGGTAGATAAAATGAAAGAAAAAATGATGCCCAGTGATTATCAAACTAACTTGTTCACGAAGTTGTATAATTTGAAGAAAAAGGAGAAGAGTGTCTAAGAGATACTGAAGAGTTATATAGGTTGACCATTAGATCAAGTGATGAGGAAGAAGATGTGGAGAAGATTACAAGGAATCTAGATGGGTTAAGGTATAAATTTAAAGATGAAATCAGTTTGATAAGTATAAAAATGCTTGATAAGTGTTATCAATATGATTTGAAAATAGAAGATAAGTTGAATAGAAGAGAACACCAACACTCAATGGGAATAATTAAAAATCTTAGAGGTAGAGGATAGTATACAAAAAGAAGTCAGCTACTAATATATAAATAAGGATAAAGTATTTCCCAAAGATAAGAGCATGCAATCAAAACAAGAGGTGGATTCAAAGGAAGGATACCATACTCTTGAGGAGGATTCATGCCAAGAGGAAGAGGATTCAATGGATTCATATGTAGTATTTTAAATGTAATAAGTTTTTTGGTCATAGGCTTTGGCAGTGTCTAAAGGACTCTTAATCTAGTGGCTTTCAAACTAAAAATAGAAACCAAGTGGTACAAGTATAGGAAGAGAGTATGGGTTCTCAATCTCACATAGAGGACCTAGAAATTAGTGAGTCTTTACTGATGAGAAGAGTGTTGATCAAGCCATCTAAGGAGAAGGAGCCTGCCCAAATAAAAATTTATTCAAGACAACATAAAAAATACAAGGTAAGTGTTTTAAAATGGTTATTGACTCATGTAGTATAGATAATCTAGTGTCTGTTGAAATGGTAAACAAGCTTGTTTTGAAAAGGCCACATCCAACTCCATATAAAGTCTAATGGTTGAAAAATGGGTAGCAATTTCTTATCCATGTATAATTTTGGTTCATTTTTTAGATTTTAAGATATCAAGACAAGGTCCTATGTGATATCATACCAATGGATTTTTTTCATGTGCTCTTAGAGAGACTTTGGAAATATGATATGAGAGACATTCATGATGGGGAGAGAAATACCTATACATTTGGAAAAAAAAGACATGATCACACACTTATACCATTCAATGAAAAACTATTTTTGACATGTGAGAAAGAGTTTATGCAACCAAACAAGGAATATAAGGTAGGTAGTATGTCATTTACTCAATAAAATGTAGAAGTTGTAGCCTATGAAGAATCTGATTTAAGTTCAGAAATTCATATTTTATCAAATGAGTATGTGAATGACTTGTTTGTGAAGTTGTCTAACGAGTTGTATTCTATAAGAAGTATGGATTATATTGAAGAGTTTATTGAGAAAGATAGTATGTTAAAGAACATTTCCATAAATGGAAATAAATACAACAAATTTTCAAGTGAATAACATATAGAACAAAAGGATGAGGTTGTATTGAAAGAAAATAAAAAATATTTTGATAATGGAGAAAAAATCATGAAAATAATGAATGCTAAAATAGTTCCATAATGAGGGATGAAGAGTATAAGGAATATCTTGGCATAAATAATGAAGAATAAAATGATATTCTTAAGGTGAGAAGGAATGAAGAGAGAGTGAATAATATAAAGGATAAGAATGGGAATTTCAAGATCCATTATGACAATAAAAACTATGAACACACTAAACAATGGAGAAGTCCAAAGGAGTGGAGCAAATAATATGATACATAAGTGGTTTTCTTTAATTAATTTTTGTATTTTCAAGTACAATTGAAGAAGATTTAGAGATGAGATTGATTGATCTCAAAGAAGAAAGATGTATATTTGTAGATGATTTACCATTTTACCAATATTTTTCACTCTTGAGAAGACCATGGGATAAAATAGGTATATAGAGAATATAATGAATATTTAAAACAAGGAGAAAATATTTGGAAGCATCTACAACAAATGAAGATTCATGAATAGGAGCCCATGAAAGTTTTCAAGGCTGGTAGTTTGATGTAGGAGCATCACCATTTTGATAAATTTTGGTTTTTTATTTCAATGTTTTATGTCATTATAGGTATTATAAGGTTTATATGACACTTATGAATCATTTATATTTTCTAGATGTTCTTAAAATTTGAATTTGAGACATATAGCATTTTCCCACCAAAATGCCAAATTCAAAAATTTAAATTTCTAAGCATAGTTTTATGGGATAATTCATGTTTTTATTGGAATATAAAGTTAGATTTTGGTTTGTATATATGTATTATAGGTATTATGATGATTATTTGTGTTTTTACACCTTTTTAGTCTCAAATTTTATATTCAAACTTCATGTAACATCAAAGAATGCAAAGTTGCTTCACTTAAGCCTACATTGGAAGTAAGCAAGATTTAGTTAGAGTGTTTTTAGGGAATTTGATTTCATGTATAGGTTAGTTGGGGTCATTATATAAGGATATAATGAGGTGTTATCTCCAAGAAATAGATAAATAAGATGAATTTTTCAAAGGGAAGGTTTTACATGACAATTTTATGAGTTTAAATGTATGAGACTAAGAATGTTCAACAATAAAAGAAGCATTTGAAAGATTTTTTCAATGATTTTAATAATATTGGTAAGTTTTATCACCTATATAAATTATTTAATTGATTTTTTTTTAATGGTTTCATTAAATTATAGGTGTGATATATATATATATATATATATACATATATATATATATATATATATATATATATATATATATATATATATATAGTCCTTCAAAATTATGTGTGTTACATAATCAAGTATCCAATCTTGTGAAAGGTTATTTGTTTGATTTCAAGAATTATAATGGTGAAATTGTGTTAATTATTTAATAAAAAGTGTATATAATTTATATGGGTAATTAAAAACCCTTGTATAATATAAAAATTTCCAATAAAATAACAAATTCATAATTCTACCTTGTACCCTATTTGCATGGTGAATACTCAAGTATAAGAGGTGAAGAAGGATTATATTGTTCAAGGTAAGAACATTAATGATTTTTATGGTGTTTAAATTTTTTAATTATGTGTATTAAATTTTTTTATATATAATAGAACTCATATTAATGTGTAATATTATTCCAATCTCAAACTTTGTTTACACAGTCCAAAACCTTGTTTTATTTGTGAATAATCCAAGTGGAAATTGTAAAAATTGAGTATACTTGCGATTGAAATATGTTTTATTTTAATTATAAAATGTGTGTTAGGGTGAAAAAAATATATACTAAAATTTTAGACCTTTAAAAATTAATGTACCCTCAAAAACCTCATTTTGCTACCTCACAGCCTGTGTAAGAACTTAATTGAGGGTATTTGGCCATTCTATGGTTTTAGCATCTAAAATTTGTTTCAAAAATAAAAAATTGAAATATATATTTTTTTAGTGTCCTAAATGATAATAAAAATTTTATTTGGATTCTTGGCATGTGTTTAGGGTTATAGAGCAAAAACTTGGATTTGAAGGACAAGAAGCCTAATTAGAGACTTGAAAAGCCAAGTTAACTTCCATTGGGAATTAGGAAAAATATTGTATGAGGATGAATACCCTTAATTTTTATCTTAAATTATATTTATTTTTCCCATAAACCTTATATATTTTTCAAACCACCCAAAAATTTGCTCTAGAAAAGATACAAAGAGAAGACTTAATTATGAGAGACAAGTGAGTTAGTATGTTTCCCTTTAGATTCTATTCATGAAATTTTTTGAGGTGTTGTAAGAAGGTAATGGGTAGTTTAAACTGGTACTAGTCTATCTGAAACACCTATAAAATTGTCAAACCATATATATCTATCTTATGGAATAGTTACAAGAGATAGTCCTAATTGTAAAAGTTTGTAATTGAATGTGATTGACTCTCCCCATTTGCATCAAAAACACACTCCACTCCATTATAATCTATCCAAAATAAACCAAATACATACAACTTGATACTCATCATTAATTCTATTATTAATCTATATTGCACCCTTAAGGTAAAGGAATTTCAAAACTACCTCATCTAGCTGATATAATGGAATCACCTCTAGGTGTGGGTAGCTTAATGAATGAGGTGAGTCTCTAGTTTTGGGGCTAGCTCCCTTGATGCATAATATAATCTCAACTATTACCTAACCTATTTTTCTTACCAATGAAAAGGGATATAAGGGACATTAAATCAAACACTATACTATAGGAGGTGATGCACCAATAAAATATATCTCCTATACTTGATCATTTAATAACACTTATGGACAAAACAAGGACTGGTTACTAACACACACTCTCTAAAGACTCCTACACATCAACACTTTATAGATAGGTCATGATAATTACCTATAACCTAAGGGTGATGAGTGCAAGGTCTGATAAATGACACTGATAGTCGATTCACACTATGATTACAAGCACAAACATCTTCACACACCATGTAACCTACATAAGACAATCCACTAGTTTTTAGGTGAGAGACAAGAACCTATAAAGGGGGAAAAGATCAATCACTTATGTAAATTAGAAAAGTATGAACACACTAAAAGACTAATAAGGAGAAGGTTGAATCAATCCTTATATTTTTTCAAGGTTGCAAGATACAAATGGGCAAAACTTTCTCATAACCCACAGAGGGATCATTACAATGGCCTTTCAAGCTCAATTGATAGAACATGAGAGAGAGAGATAGGGGGAAGAATGTGCTGTATAAGTGGAGTTGAAATTCCATAATGGCCATCACTCATCCAATGATTAGTTAAAACATGAATTAGGGGTATAAATAACCCCATGCACTCATCCAATGATAAGTTAAAACATGAATGAGGGGTATAAATAACCCCATACACTCATTTAATGATTAGTTAAAACATGAATGAGGGGTATAAATAACCCCATAACTCTCCCCATATGTTACCTTGGTGGTATAATGTCATTTAATGAGCCCTATAGGTGTAGAAGTGTAGTGGATGACCTATTTTTGGTCATAATTGACCCCATAAAGACACCATGCTCTTTTAAATTGATCCATTACTCTTTAACATGTAGTGAGAAGGTAGTTACTTGTTTGAACATGACCCCTACTTGCCTAGCTACCACCCTTCATGCCATTCAAAACCTCATCAATGAATTAGTCACCTTGATGAATGAGAGGCTTGTGACTTAAATAATTTCAAGTGAGTGATGAGTTTTATAATTGATTGGAGAGGTTGGTACAGTGATGTTTAAGCCTTTGAGAGTCTTATCACTATGTGAATAATCCTGAAACATCCTCTTTTCAATGCAAATGAGGGTTATCTCTTCAATCGAGTTCAATTTTTCTCATTATTTCTTATTTGTGCCACTACAAGGGTTAATTAGTCATTTTTTTGGGATAATTCCCTCTTTGTATAGGCCCAAGAGGCCTTCCTACTCACTTAGGACCTTTAACATGCTTGGGAACTATGAAAACATAACCAAAATTAGATAATGTAAGCCATTTCCTACAAATTTTACCTCACACATGCTAAATTCCTTGTGAATAGTAAGAAAATGTGAATTTTAGGTGTCTTCTTGATGTTACCAAGGAATTTTAGGCCCAATATAGTCATTATGAATAATTTCTTTTCCATCAAGTTCTCCATGAGGGTTTTGGAGGGTTTGAAGTGGCCTACCATCTTAATGATGGTTCATAAAGTAGAGGCCCTAGATTGAAAAATTAAGGAAATGAATATTTATTGAATATTACCCCTCAAATATCCCTAATATCTCTTGTTCCCATGCATCTCATTTATTTATATCTAACCAAAGGTTTATATCCTTCAAGTTTCCACTAGGCAGTTTAGGCATGCTTGCAGTCTTAAGTATCATTCATAAAGCTTCCCCCAAGGATCTATCTCTCTCCACCATGGATGTAAATTTAATATTTTTCCTTAACTTTTCCTAAGATAAATATTCCCCATGAATAATTTCATATAATATATGATCATACAAACTTGTAGCTCGAATTGACAGACTATGAGAAGAGAGCTTGAGGAGGGCTATTAGGTTGAATTTTTACTTCCCTTGTCTTCCCATACATTTATAACCTATTTAAATACATGTACCATAATTATAAAACCTCATATATCCATACATCTACCTGAGGAACTCATATTGACATAAGAGTGGAGTTGGAGGTTTGAGGGTCTATGTAAGGTTTAGACCTTACAGGCTTAAATTGGTCTTCAAGATACAAGACCATCTATAGGTGTTAATGGTGATAATAAATCCCTTATATAATATTTATTATTAAATATTAACCCAATATTTATTTTCATAATGGATTATATATTTATCACTGTTATTTCGCCTCTTTAAGCCTATTATGACCATCATTGGCCTATACCAGATTCTTAAGATATTTGATGCCAATGCCCTAAGTAGTCTATGTTTCTTCTTATTCTCACTACCAAGGGGTTTATAACCTTTATGTATTGTTAATTAAGATGTTTAAACACTTAATTGATATTAATTTTCCTTCCTTTATTGAGAAAACATTCTTCTATAGCCATACACACACATGCCTATGTGTTTATGAGTGCTCAGTCAAGCCTAGGAATCTCTCTCTAAACCTTGACCTTGACTTGAATATAATTAATACCATATAGAGGACATATTATAATTATAGGATAATTTTAACATGGCTTAGATATTTTAATATATCTCATCATTTGAACTAATTAGGCTTTCGTAATTTGTGTGCACTAGACCAACTATGTATGTGGGGTTAAAGAGTCTTATTCTATTAACTCTTTTAGTAATTATTTCATGTTTAATTTGAATTTAAATAAAATTTTTAGCCTATTCATATTCATAAGACCCAACCTTAGTTTGTATGTGGTATCTCATTTTTAATTTTGGAGACAACTTGACTACAATCATGTAGGTGATGGTTGGAGGTATTTAAGTATAATTGGAGTCTTGGGATCCTTCCATATGTCTCTAAATGAGATAAGATACCATATTTATAATATATTTTATTTACTTTCAAACTATTCAAATCCTTCAAGATAGTCATGTTTCACAAGCATACAGTCTTTTCTTGCATTTGTCTAGGCCTATATATAGGTGACTATTTTGGTAAATTGTTAAAATTTGAGTTTGAACCTAGCATTTTAAACTATGTCACTGACATATTAATAGTATCTAGTCTTGATTAATATTCCTTTCTCACTATCCTACATGGTAGATCATATAAACCTTTCACTAATCATCGTTGTGTTTTTTTCCTTCATGAAACACAAAAATTCTAACATATAACCCTATAACTTGCCAACCATGGGAGATGGGTTGTTGATCTAGACTTATAAGTACTATGAGAGCATGTTTATATTATTTTAGGACACTCATTAGATATTTATATATCTTCTCCTATGCTCAATTTGTCACAAAAATATTTAATTCCTCAAAAAATTTCTTGTAAGTTAGCTTTTGGGGTTTACAAAGGGCTTAATACTACCTAAGGGTATAAGTGATTGTTCATAAAGCCTAGGTCTTAGATTTATAGACCAATATAAATAATTAAAATACTACTATGGACTCCATATTTATCTAAGAGTTTGGGCTTTGACTCCCCTATACGGATTGTACCATTCAACTCAAACTATCCCTTGTGATCTTGCCAAGAATTTGATGGAGAATATGCTAGCATTTGTGCCTTTGTATTGGCTTTTAAAACATTAATTATTATCTATTGTGTCTTCAAGGTAATTTCCATGATTTTATGACCTCCTCTAACTCTAACCTAATTTTACAAATCCATACAAGTTTTGAAAACACTTGTAAAACATCATTTCTCTACATTTTTTAAGGTTTGAGATCTTGAGGAACCATTGGAGGCCAAAATGAGGGAAATGAGAGGTCAAATACATTTTTAAATTAGAGATTATTAGTGGAGGTAATTTTAAAAGTCTTTTTTATGAAGCGTGCAGGGCCCTATTTGGTTAATAAAGGGTGTTTGACTTATAAAAAGACCTTTGCATATAAAACCACCTTATAATAATATTATGATGGCCACAAGACACTTTTGGAGAAATTTTACCCATGATGATGACTTAATGATGTCCTAGGGGAAATATTAACACTATTATCATGGTTTGGAAACCATTTTAAGTCAAAACATTTATGATATAAAATGTTAATGATCGTTGAAATATTTACCTTAACATTTGCTAAAGAACCTTAAAGTATGCTTAAGGTTTCAATCATGGTTACTACTCTCTCTTCATAATAGATCCAATTCTTATAATTTTACCACATTATATAAGTTTTTAGCATACTTAAATGGAAAAATTATTGGTCATGGGATACAACACCATAGGTCATCTTATTATGAATGATTTTGGACCATAAAGACCACACTAAGATTTGTTGTAGACCCTTAGACATAGTCTCACAAGATGAAACCTTAACACAAGGTAAAATGGTGACTAAAACAATACCTTATGACATAAGCACATTACATGAACCTAAATACAAGTGACCCCCTCCTAGACTGTCATGACAAGCATAAAATTCATGAAATGACAAAGCCACTATCCAAGTGTTTTGAGAAAGAGTTGATCTTTTCTAATTCTAGGGGTAGAAAGATATTAACAATTTAATCACTATAACATTTTTTAATCTAATACCTTCAATCTATCCTCACTTAAAACTAACTAATTTGAATATCATGACTCAATTTATTTTTATACCTGCATCTTCGCCTATCACATCAAGCACCTCAAGGGAGTCAGTTATTAACCCAACCATTCCACAAATGATATCCACTACCTCAATGTAATTTGACTCACCTGGCCAACCTATATTGACCAATTCCAAACATCATTCTTCCAATCATCATCAATTTAAATGCACTTCCACTCCTTATACATATTTACTTCAAAAATATGCACATTTTTAGATATAGTTCTAATTATAATGAATGGAATCCTATAACTAAAATTTATCGCCTCCTATCTCAAATTCTATTTCTATAATTCATGAGGACTTCTCTTTGTCATTTTAACTTAATAAAACTTGTATTCAAAATGAACATCCCTCAACCTCCAACTATGGGGAAAGAAGATACTTTTTTTGGGTTCCAATATAATATTCTTAAAAATGTGAGGAAATTGCCATACATTGACAAAATGGTAAACACTTCTCTATCACTTAAATTTACCATTGCTTCAATGATTCTTGACAAAATATTACTTAATTAAGATGATCCACCATTATTCATTAGTGTCCAAGTTGTTGATTTCCAAGTTAAGCATGATTTGATTGATGAATATTTTGTCACTTGAGTTGCATCCCTTGGTTTCATTAAAATACTTAGATACTCTTAATGTAACCTTAAATATACCCAAATTATGTGTCAATGATATGATAGAATAATAATTCCTCCTATAGGTTGCATTTGGATTCCTATCATGGTTCTTCCTATCATAGTTCATATTAAAGTCATGATATTTATTTTCTAATTATCATATAATATTTTAATCAGTCAAACTTGGACACAGTGCATGAGAACTATAAATTTATCCACAAGTTAATGTTTAAATTCCCTCACAATGGAACTATATATAAGATTAAATTAGACATGAACCCTTGGAATTTTGAACAACTCCAAGAATATGACTTTTTTAAAATATCCACCCTTGAGCCTTTACCTAGTAATCATTTTCATGAATCTCAATGATTTTATTATCCCATTAATTATAATAGAGGTTATAATGGACACTTTTAACTTTTAATTAAAAAATAACACCTAAACTATTAAATTTTAATGATGTTGAGCCTCATACGATTAATTTGAAAATAAAAACTTACAATCTCTCTTCACATATAATTACTCAATTACCTCCTTATTTACATCCTAGGTCTCAAAAAATAAAAATAGATGAAATTACCACTTCTATAGTGATGTCAAAACAACCCATTTCTCATTCTTCATCGACCAATAAAATAATTGATGATTGTATTATTGATATTCATAACCCTAATTATGATGATGGATATTCATTAGATGATCCCTTTTATCTAGATATGCTTAAGCTAAATATGCAAAATTAATTCAATATCATTCTTATTTACAACATTATTTGCCTTTACATATTCTTAGTTCTATTAATTTAGTTCCTTCTTATTTTATCTTACCTCACGTTACTTCCTCTTCACTTTATGTTCATAAATTTGTTATGGATTTCATACCAACAGTTTATAATTTAGTCACTTGTAATCCTCTTCAGAGTATACTTCTTGATCATGTTATGATGAGGCCATATCAGTTTACTAAATTATTTGATCCTTCAAGTATGCTCCATCTTGAGATGTTAGCCACATAACTCTAATTCATCTTAAGATCTTATTCTACATCTTTTGAGACTAGTTTTTAACCTACTATGAATTTTATTACTAAAGATGTTGACATATTACCTTTACCCAAGATTTATCCCTCCCTAACATGATGGTTTGATGAGTCATATTAAAATTTCCATAAGATTGATAACCATTGGGCCAAGGATTATCATGCATATCAAATATTCTTAGCATAATAATAGGCATCAGGTTCAACTTATACCACAAATAGTATGCCTTAGTCATCTACTCATAGATGCATTTGTTGTTTTCATGGCATGAACATGCATACCTATACTCATTGTCAAAAACTTTGATAGTAAATCAATTTGATTTATACATATACCATACACTCTCCTATTAATAATAACTTGCCTCTGCCCAAGATAATTCTAAAGTATATATGTAAACATGGGTGTGTCTATTGCCTTTAGCATTATTATGTTACACATCACAAGGATAGGTGTAAAGTATTACAACAAAACTTATGCGATTTCCCATGGCCTAAATTTTCACCTTTTTAGCATCATACTCAACATTCCAAATATTTGAAGATATTAGTCACATTACAATAGTAATTCCTCACGTTGAATACCTTTCACAATATGTGCCATGTGATTATAATTACTTTAACATACCTACTTTATATATAGATATTTTTCATCAGTAATTCCTCACATAACTCTCTATGAAGATAAAAGACACTATGATTGAAGTCATATTTCAGCTACAACATGATTTATCTAATGTTATTGATGATATCTTTCATGAAATATATCAACATCTGTGAGTATGTGATTATGATACATCACATTATTATTCATATCTTCATATGAGTTAGATTTGATATTAAAATTTCACTATAGAATTTGTGATGCATCGCTTATCTCTTGTTTTCATGATTATTATCTTTAATATTTTTAATAAAATTTATGCATTTAAGATATTTTGTCTTACAAACATTGATTTCTAATCAAGTCATTTGATAACTCAATATCTAAAGTTAACTCTTTATTCATGATCTTTTATATTTGTAAACTATTAATTTTTAGCCCTATTTTTGGATGATATTTCCTTAAATTCATGCTTGTGTTAATATCATTTTGATGAATAATATAGTTATTTATGTGACATGGCAATTAGACCACACCCAACATTATCTTATTTACTTTTTGATTAGATACAAACCATAATCACTATTATACTATTTATTTCATAAATGAATCTCTTAATGATTCTCATCTACTCCTTATCATACTCTCATTTTAAAAAATGCATAGATTAGTATTTATATTTTACACTTACTTGTGTACAATCTTAATAATCTTTAAAGAAAATATAGTCTATAATTAATCCTCTCTTGTAACCAATGTATAAGATTTCTTGTGTATATTACTTATATCACTCATGATTGGTTTTCCAAATCCCTACAAAAGAGGAATAGAAAAAGCCATAAAATTAAAATACAAATCATAAAAGAAACAAAAGGCAATGATGAAAAGCAAATTACAAATTTAAAATTCAAAATCACACATGATTCTTATTTTGCACATCTCATTTTTAAGTTGAATCTCAAACTCCATAGTTGGCCTCATAATAGAGCCAAGGTGTACTAGTGGTAGGCTAGTAGAATGGGATATGAAGTCTTATTATACTATTTAGTGCCATGTAATTTCTTACACAAGTACCCAAAATTTATAGCAGATTGATGGATCTATAAGGGGTCATAAATAACAAGGAACATGTTGTGGGATGGTAGGCCCATTTTTAATTTTCAAACAAAGTTTTTAGCACTTGCACATTAGCCTAATATATCTCATTTACACTAAGTATTGTTACAATGCATATGTATTACTTTCCATTCCTTCCTTCATCACATTACCTCTAATATTTCCTATAACAATTAAAATGTATTATTTGATCATACCATTAATCACACTTCCTATTTTCATACCTTGCTAGTTTTCCTAATGTGATTTGTAGTATGAGACCTTGGATAGGACTAGGGCTTCCTCATAAAAAACCCTTATCTCCCATAAACACAATGTGCCTCATTTTGACATGTCCATAAAAAACCATACTCCTATAAATTTTATATTAACAAAAACACTAATTGGATTTATCATTCTTACATATTTCTTAGTTTTTAATCTTATCATATATTGACATTTCTCTTATCCGATTTTATTTATTTTGGCATCCATTTTCTATCTTTATACACATTGGAAAAACATTGATTTTACATATTTTTTACATTTATTTATTAGTTTTCTCTTTTTAATTTGGTTTCATATTGTCATCTTTGTTTAATATTTATTTAAATTATAATTCTTTTGGATCATGCATTTTTTCACATTTTCTAGAAAGTAATAACACATACATCATACATTTTTTGATAGCATATAGGAATAAACAAAATTCATAGAAAAAAATACATTTATAACATCCATTAATCATATAAATACACACACACACACACACACACACACACACACACACACACACACACACACACACACACACACACACACACACAGATACATACATAAATTCATACATACATGAATACATACATACATTGATACAACATTATACAATCATAGTAAATAATATAGATATAAAGCTAAGGTCCATCATGAAGATGTGCTACACTACCCATAAAGGCTTATGACTTCCCTCTTTTTATGTTTTATTATTAAAATTACATCCATGATGTAATCCCATCAACTTATCCCTAAATATTGTCAACCTAGGTATAAACATATATCAATTTTATCATTATAGCTAGGTTATAAACTCTATCCTCATCTAGTGATTGCCACATTCACAACTCCCCCTGACTAACTCTTGCTAGAGAAGTAGCTTGGGATGCATATAATAGTCTTTACAGCTCTCAAGCTACCTCATTGACTAATCAAAACTAGCTATCATATGTAGGCTCTAAAGGTACCACATGATAAACCATCCATATAGTATAATGTTATGGTATCACACCATCCAATATGCCATGATGATTTGTATCTACCATCGGATCCCATTGGGTCTCCTCCACTTTAGCACTTACAAATTGAAAATATAAAATTACATTAGATCTCACATATGTATCTCCAAAATCATATGTATATCTAAGTATGCATATATCTCTAAATAATATCAAAAGAATAAAATTGAATCACATATACTCACCAATAGTCACTCCATCTACTCAGCCATAAAACACCTATTGTGAATCATGTCTCCACGATGGTGTGAAATCTCTATAATATCTAGGTTTAATCACATGATCATTTCATGCTCCACTATGAATCTACCACATAATAGAATTACTTAATGAAATTTATGATGTTGGAGATCCTTATGGCTATATTTTTCTCCATGGCCATGGTGGTAGCTGTGATATTTGCTACTATGGTAAAATAGTTATTACTCTATCCATTCACTATGATCGATGTTATTATCCAAACACACTCACTCAATGAGGTCATATAATGGGAACTTATAATGGTGTCCCTAACCTCCCATATCATGTTTCTCCCTCCTATGTCAATCCAAAAATTTATGAAACACTATAGGATCCAGCTAATGTGGTAACCCAAACTTTGTAAGTACACAAGGCATTAGATGTGGCTTCATCAACTAGGGATAATGTCCCATAATCCTCACTCAACCATGTCCATAAAAAGTACTTGGCCATGATTTATAAGTATACATCATGCCCTAATAAGGGTGTCAAACAACATCTCCCACTTTCACACTCCACAAAGATAGGACATGTGGTACAACACACACCACATGGTCTCATTTTCACCTTTGCATGCATGGGAGGACATCATCCACAACATTAGGTAATAATGTTAACATATAAATATGAAACATATTATAAATATAAATCAAAAAAATTAAAACAAACCCCATATTATATTATAACCTCAGTAAAATTCTATAAAAATCATGTATTAACTACACCCAAATCATATAATGTGTCCTACTCTAACATCAAGTGAAATAAATAATAAGAACTTCCTATCTACCTTTTAATAGATTAATTGATTTTTCATAATTAAAATAATGTCCTTAATATCTATAATGACAAAAACATACACATCAAAGAGACATAACACCAATCCAATATAAACATATCTCTATGAGCCTGTCACCCACAAAGCTAAGGCTCACCTATTTTCATCTAAATCTAGAGTATTTCACACCATGCATGTTTTATTAATCAATAATCCTAAAAATTCATGCACATCCTCTAGGATAATAGCCACCTCAATGGTATCCCCATACACCACCCATCTAAATATATTAGTTAGTATCTCTCATGTTACTAGGAACATGACAACTAACTCAATGTTTAATGGGATGTGTCATATATCCATAAGCCCACCAAACCCAAAATTATATAATATGAGAAAAATCCATGACATATAATATATTTTATATGTTAACTAAATTTCATCCACTTATCTCTATAATCTCCATTACCTCTAAAAAATTTCAAATAACATATCACCCATTAGATATATATCCCATAATTGACATAAATTACCTTTAATCATAGAAAAAGAAATAATAAAACCATGTTAAATAATTCATCAACCATGTAAAAAATTAAATTAGACACATATGACATATTTCCAACTATATCACCCATGAATAACACTACATCGGCCATATACTACACTCAACCCCATTATCCATGTAATTAGACTACATCAACCCTGTCAAAATATATACCATATTAACATTTATATAGTATATCAAACCTTTATAAACACTAAATAAATTAACATGTACATTTTATAACATATTTATACACTATCATCCATGAATTGCGTTCTCAACCATCCTAAATATAATTATATCAATCACTATAGACGCCATGAACCAATCTAGGAAATCATCCCTTTTCAACTACATCAGCCTATTTGATACCATATTATTTTTTTGGTAATTTTTCATTAAATAATCATAACAACCCTTGAAATATTTTAGGACATTTTTTCTCTTACCCATTTTCCATTATAATTCATACCTTATTACTCAACTTTCTAGGGGAAATTACATTACATATATTTTCCCCAATGCCTACTTTTCCTAATTTAGTACATGTTGACCAAATTTGACCCCAAGTAAAATTTATGTCAACCATTAATATTTTTTAAATTTTAATAAGGTTCCCATGTGTCTTATAGGGTGTTATGTTGGTCTATAGTCTTATGCATCCTTCCCCTAATCCTTGTTAAAGTCCATTCTCCTGGTACTAGCCTAGTCAATAAAAGTTGAAATTGGTCAACCATGGTAAAACTTAATAAAAGGATAAATTTATTTTTTAAATTTCATAAAACAGTATTTGATAGGTTCCAATGTGTTTTCAAGTCATAAATTAACCATTTGCTAGGTCTCATATGCAAAAAGGGTAATGTGTCCACATTTCTAGCTCATTAATTCACTTGTACAGATTATGGGAGTTAAAAAATATGTCATTAAGGTGGAAATGTACTTTTATAAGGTAAAATAGCATAATAATTAGTTAGGTGATAGTTATAAGTCTATTATGATCAATAAATGGTAGTTTTTCCTCAAAAATAGGAGTTTTGGGGCACTTGTATAGACTCTTCAA
The DNA here is from genome assembly GCA_037957365.1 of Torreya grandis. Lineage (NCBI taxonomy): Eukaryota > Viridiplantae > Streptophyta > Pinopsida > Cupressales > Taxaceae > Torreya > Torreya grandis. The sequence continues at coordinate 642,648 of JARHVA010006174.1, forward strand.
GTATAATTATAGCTAAAAACATGGTCATGTGACTTTTCACCTCCCAAAAGGTCATTTAGACATTTTTATTTTAATTATAATTAAATAAAATTCATCTGTAACTTGTTTTCCTCCACTTTCACTTGGCAAGCAAAGAAAGGCCAGATTCAATCACTTGGCATGGCTCATATAGGTGGACTTGGGAAGAATGGTTTTGGGGGTGGATATTACTCTAAGTTTAATTAAAATAAATAAAAAAAATTTTCATTTTAGTGCCTCTTCCTTTATTAAACATCAGTTGGACTCCAAGTAGGCTTTTATGCACTTCAATCCAAGAGGGGGTCACTGTTTACACCTATTTTAGTTTTTCTTGCTTTGGTTTGATGTATTTGATTATTTTAGGTTTTATTAAAGGTTATATAATGCCTATCCAAAAAAAATTCATGGTTATAATGGATTTGTAATCTATCAAATGCCTAGGAAAACCTTTTCTAGGCTTGTCTTGCTTTGGATCATCTTTGTTGCCTTTGCCCAAAAATTTCCAACTATAGGTGCCTTAACTTGCAATTTTTATAGATTATTCAAAGGAATTTAATGTGTCTCAAGTGTTTTTAAGTATTAAAGTTAATTTGATGATCAAGGAAGAGGTTATTAATCCTAATTTTGCACATTGTCTAAATTCCCCTTCTCGATTTTCCCTTTTCACCTTCAGGTAGGTGATTCTCACATTGAAAATGTGTTTTCAAGATGATATCAAAGTTTTATTAATGGGGTTTATCCAATTTAAGGATTAAAATTTGTACTTCAAGTGATTGGAGAGCCTTACCCTTGTATATTAGTGCTCAATTTCCCTCTCTCTACCTCATATACAGTCAAATGCATATATTCAAGTGTCATTTGTAGAGCTACAAAGGCTTGTACGTGAGTAAAATGACAAGGTTGGATATTCATTATTTTCTATGAAATATTTTTATACCTTTAACATCATGTTAGTGATCCTTGATAGCCTACTAAAGATGGAAGAATCATCACATAGCAAAATTTTGAGTTTGAGGACTTTTGCCCCTAAAGGAACTAATCAGAGAGCTAGAGGGTTTTATGGATTTCTCCCAATATGATTGAATGATGCCCAAAGGAATATAGTTATGTTAAATTTGTATTCCTATCATATGAAAATTAATTTGAAAATTTTAGAAGGATAATGAACAATATAAGGTGGTCTTTTGGATTCTCAAACTTACCCTAAAATACACTGAAACAAGGTGGTGAACTCTATAGGATTTGGCCTAGAAGGGATATTATTCAATAAATTTGACATACCTTGACTAGGTCCCATTATTTAATGACTATAAATGACCCAAACACACATTCATAAACATAAGGATCAAAATTAAAGGTGGTGTGCCTTGTTTTGACTCCCAAACCTATCCCTGAGTAGACAGTGATTAGTTTGAAGTTGTGAGAATATTTAGACTTTTCAAGGTATATGAGGATATATTTAATTTCTAAGTTTATTTTAAGGTTTTAAAAGGTATGTCAAATAATTCATAAACATCATGACCAAGGTCTCACAAGGCCATGATACCCTATAAGCAGGGATAGGTAGTTATCTCAGTTAGACAGTGAATAAAATGATGGTGTTTTGAGGTGAGAATAACTCAAGCATGAAACATAAAATTATAAATAAATAATTATGTGATCATAATTAAATATTATAGGGTTTTAATTTTTTTGGAAACTTAATTCATGTACAATCAACACCTACAGGTAGGAGTCTCAGTCTTTGAGATTGACTCAATCAAATAAGGTTTAAATTCTTGTAAGACCATTGAAAGGTTATCATGATAAATTGGGAAAAAAAACTAATCCATGGTAATGATATAATTCATAATATATAAGTCAAACATTTTAACCCTTAGAAAGTGTAACAAATAAAGGTCTCATTTAGGAACAAGGATAGGGTACAGTCAAAGCATGAGGCCAGTCTAACAAAGAGTAGGGTATGTGAATGTCCTAGTAAGAATAAAATTATTTAAATGGTTTTATAAAAGGAACATAATTACATTATTCAAGGATGAAAATAAATAATGAAACCACTTTCAAAGCATTCATAGTCCATGTATAGAGACCTTATGCATAGTCTGCCTATGCAAACTTAGTTTTGGATTTTGTGTCCTTTGGAGGTCTAAATAATGGATTTAGATGGCCAAAATTTGTATATATTACCCTAAAGAGTTGTAAAATACCATAAAACATTTTTATTTTCTAATAAAATAAGGGAACATGTCCTTGTTCTATCCTAGAGATAGACCACTTTCCTCCTTACACAAACCCTATTTTTCTTATTGAGGAAGGTAGAAACCTTGACTACAGGTCAAAAAAATATTTAAATAATGTTTTATAAGATGTATGATACCTAAAAAAATATTAAAAAACATTTCTATAGGTTTGAAATATAGACAAGGTGGTTTATCCAATAGGTCCTGCAGGGAGGGTAGCTAAGCAACATGAAAACCTAGTCTCTAATGAGGAGTCATCTCTAGTTTAAGCATTTGAAAATCACTAAAATTATTTATTTCATGTATTTATAGGTATATTTGAGAGTTAAAGACCATTTAATGTATGGCTAATCATCATATAAATGTATTTTGAACCTAAGGTTGTAGGTAAGTCCATTGACAAGGTTTAGGCCTAATTCTAAATGTGTGGTCATCTTCACTTCCAGCTCTGGATGAGCTCTTTTTATTATTAGAGGATGTTTTTAGGGAATATATTTATTTTTTTCAACCATTTATATGTATGAGGATCATTAGATAAGCCAATTATTGTCTTGAAATCCCTTAGACCTCACATAATTACAAGAAAAGGACTTGAGTGACCAGTTTGAAGGCTTATAAATTTCATAGATCTTTTCATGGGACCTCAAGATATTTGGAGAAGATGGAGAAGGTACATTAGGTTCTTTAAATGGAATTTTTATAATATTTAAACATGAAAACTTTATGAATAAAGGCTAATATTGAAAGTGACCAGAAACCCTTGCAAACCCTCCATAAGGACTCAACTAGAGAAATGAGGCTCAAATTACATATAGATGAATTAATTTAACCTTTAAGATAAAATATAATTTGTTTCCAAATCCATGAGGGTCAAAACCATGTAATTGGATTTTATGAAATCTATATAGGTGAATCAAAAATTAGGTTTTCTTGACATTTTATTATGTTTTATAGGCCTTTAAGATGACCATGATATGAAAATAACTTTGAGGGGTATATTTGGCCTTGATACAACCCTATATGCCATTTTAAGACCTTGTAAATACTTAAAAATTCCTCTACTAGCTATCTCTATTCAACCTATCTAAACTAGCATCTAGAATGACATAGTGGACAAGGTGGAAACTCAAGTTTGGTGGATTTTTATGATGTTTTTGATGAATAAAATCATATATGAGGTGTCCTAACATGTGTCACAAGACCCATGGTAAATATAATTTAGGTAGGATGCAAATATTATATTTCCAAGTGTCAAGAATGCCTATTGGAAAGTGTTCTTAATGATAGGTGATGATAGAGCTTATGTAAGAGAATTTCATGATGAAATAAATTCCAAATTCAAGTGGAATAATATTTTTAACTCCCTCTCATCAACATACATGAGACCCTTATCCTAAATTTCTTTTTAATTCTCAAAATGAAGTCCATCATGAAGGCAATTTCACATGAAAGAATGATCAAGAAGATTGTTATACCACATTTGGATAAGAGGCTTATTTGGGAATACAATGATGTGTAAATCAGTTTCATAACTCCTTTTTTATCTGATCCACATGAATTGTAACTAATTTTCACCTTTGGACACTTGTACTTGTGCCTCTTCAACTTCTCTCCTCTCTCTCTTCTTCTAATTTCTTTAAATGAAGCCATTTTGGCTATATATTAAATGTACATAGTTGGTATGGATATTATATAAACATATATAATTTGAATTTAAACATTGAATACAAGTCTAATTTTGAGTTATGAACATTTTTTCTAAGTGTGTGAGTGATGTATAGTGGAGCTAAGTGATAGTATCATCCTTACTCCATTTATCCTTCATGTTTAAGAAAGAGTTTTGATTTTAACAGGTCATGTGAAGTGTGATAAATGTACTAGGATCTTTTTCAAGTATGTAATTATCTCTATGATGTGAAATATTCCCTTAGGTCATTTATCTTGTTGATTTTCCCAAGTATGATACCTTCACATTGAAACACTATGTTAAGATCCTTCAATGCATATAATTGGTCTTGAAAAGCTTTGTTTTTTAGTAGGACTATGATAGTCTTTGGAATTTATCTTGGTAGATCACCTTCTTAGTATAATTTTCATTTTATGAAAATTTATAAATCTTTCCCTATAAATAAGCATTAGAGTATCTTATAAGCATTTCAAAGAAGATCTAGGGATCTATCCCTCATAATACTATAGATTCATCTCTTTTACAAGTTCTCATAGACTTGATAGATGACTCCATGTTGCATAAAATTGTAGGAGCTGAATAAAGAGTCTTAGGGTGTATAATTTGATGACAATAGTTTTGGCACACATGTTAGGATAGATGGTCCTAATTTTTTACATGTCAATGTGAATATTGCTCTTGACAAGCCCAAAGTTGAAGAAGTGTTTCTAATGTAGCATTTGGAGACTCCAAAAGGTGAGAATCTCTAGTTGTAGAATAGGTTATTCAAATTATACTTCATGGTCTTCACTAGATCCTCTTCTAGTAGAGCCTTCAATTAAGTCCGTCTATCTAAAGCTCCTTTTGAAGAACAACATACTAAATCATTCTTAGCATTTAGAGATCTAGAACAAGAAGGTTTTGAAGAAGAAAAAGAAGAAGTTGAGGAGATAGGAGATCAAGAAGAGGAAGAAGAGATGGATAAATGGCATCCTATCCTAACCTTCAACACCTAAAATATAATTAACCTTCCTGCATATGATCTTATTCCTCCCAATGCTACCAAAAGTCTCCCTATTTTCAATGGAGAGGGTCTTATTACCCCATCTAAGCATATTAGGTACATTTCAAACTTTTGCAATTTACACAATATCACCCAAGCTAACATAGCTATTAGACTACTTACCATGTCTCTAAAGGGTAAGGCACTTGATTGGTATAGTAAATTGGAAGGTGGATATATTAATAATTGGGATGGATTTAGAGATTTATTGGTAAATAGGTTTGAGAATAAGAGTGACCATACTTCATTAATTCACCAGTTGAATATGATAAAGAGAAGTATTAATGAGTCCATGGTAGATTTCAATGAAAATTTTCATATGACATGGCATAGGATGCCACCTATCATGAGGCCTCCTCCAAGTTTTGTGTTCCCCACTTATCTCAATGATATTATCATTGATTTAGTAGTCTTGTTGTAATCAATTGAGAGTATTTAATTTATTACTCAAGGCATATGAGATAGCCATTAAAGTTGAGAATAGTTTGATATAATATAGGAAATTACCTCCAAGAGTCTCCATGCCTTTGTTGTCTCATAATTTATTTGAAGCCCCAAACATAACACAAGTTCACAATACCAATGTCAAACCTAAAAACACTCCCAAGAAGGTGGATAATTCCATAGATAAGGATGAGATGATTCATTTTTTTTGAGCCCAACTCAAACAAGCACAAATGTATGCAAGTGTTCCACCTAATCCTCAATACTATCCTCAACAAGGCTATAGACCTCCACCCCAATACAATAACCAAAGAAGAGGCCAAGGTCAACAAGGTTTTGATAGGCCACCTAATTTGTATAATCTTACTCTAATCCCTCCATAATAGTTGTTGTTCTAGTCCATACTAATCTAATCTAAGGAGAGGATCATTTAGATCATTGGGGATAATCTCATATTCAATTTATGTATGATGATGGAGAAAATTACCAAGATTTGGTATCTTAAGAAGGAGTTACTCTTTATGTTACAGTAGAAGAAGAAACTCTTATGCAAAGGGATGTTCAAAGAGAAGGTAGCAACCAAAGTACTAGTTTTATGAATTTCCAAGTAGAAGACAATTATGTGTTGAATCAAAATACATCAGTTTCAGCCAATACAAGGGATACAAATAGGGATTTAGGAGATAATATAGAAATGTAAGTGACTCTAATTAGTTCCTCTCCAAGGCCACAAAATACAAGTACTAATGTAATAGATCTTACTAGTCACACTACTCCTCAAAGTTAGAATGTGTGAAAGGCTACCAGACCTCTAATATAATAAGTTCAAGCTCCCTCATTTCCTTCAAGAATGCAATAAAAGGTGAATACTTCCTCTCTAAACATTATTTATTCTTTGAATAATACCAAGACAATCATTTCTCTCTGGGAAGTCTTGCATATGCCTAGCCAAAAGGAACTTTTACAAGAACAACTCTCAAACATTCATGTATCCCCTCAAGCTGTAAGACACAATGGTGTATCACTTACTAACACACCTAATTATGTCCTAAAACCATCCACCAAATATGAAAGTTTCCCCTCCTTTCTACCTCACACTCATTATGGGAGGCAAATTTGTTCACAACTGCATTATGGATAGTGAACCTAGTACTATGGTTATGCCTAAGTTGGTTACTGATAAGTTGGGACTAAAGTATGAGCCTCATAGTAAGGGTATATTCTATATTGATGGAACTCTAGCCAAGATTGTGGGGTTGGTTAAAGGTTTGAAATTTTTCTTTCATGATTGTCCAAGTTTCCCCATCTTACAAGATATTATGGTGGTTGATCTTCCAACTCACTTTTCTATTTACTTGTCAAGAGACTTCACAACTCAAATTGGAGGATACCTTATAGTTGATTGGTATTTTCTAGATTTTAGAATAAGATATGGAGTTAAAGTAACTATAAGAATGCAACCCTTGGAAAGGTTACACATTCAACCATATGTGGAGACAAATTCAAATCAAAATTGTACAATTATTGAGCAAGAAGAAGGTGCCATTAGTGGTGAAACATCCTCCCCCCTTAAAGGTATTTTTGATATTTTACTTAATGAGTATGATACTGAAACATATGAACATGATCCCTATTCATCCATAGAATAAACTAATTTGGGAGTCTATTGTATACATGAGAAAAACACTCCTATACTCTCACTCACTAATAAATATCATGAAATTGAAGGGATATGGGAAATGTTTTTGATGGATCTAGAAGCAAGGTAGGGGTAGGAGCTGGTGTCATGTTGGTTTCTCCCTCAAAGAACCAATATTACTCTTCATATATATTCCATTTTAGTTGTACTTATAATGTGGTATAATATGAAGGCTTGGTCCATGGCCTCCAATGGGCAAAGAGAAAGGGAATCAAGAATTTGATGGTCTATGGGGATAGTGAATTGGCCATACACCAAGTGAGAAACCAAGCTACAACCAAGAATCCTTTACTTAAGTCCTACAAGCATAGGGTATGGGATCTACTTAAAAGTTTTGATTCTTTAAACATACAAACTATACCAAGAGATTTAAATAAACATGTTGATAGGTTGGATATCATAGGAGCATACTTTGATATAGTTGATAATATAAGCAGAAAGAAAGATTAATCTCATATCAAGGTCATTATGAGACCCTCTATTCTGGATAATGAAGTGTCATGGTGGGTGTTTGAAAATGATAAACACATTACCTATTTTTTGAAAAATGAGGCTGAATTCTCTTCAAAAAATCAAAATATGTTTCAAAATCAATATAAATAGCAAGACATCTAGATAAAGACAAATAAGATACCTAGAGGGCTAGTTAATTTAGAGAGTTTTTTCAATGAGGATGATCAAAAGAGGAATGAAAGGGTGAGAATGTCCACAAAGTAAGATTACTATGAAAGAATCATGATCTTTAAGGACAGACTTCTAAAAATTGGTATGATATGTTCTCCATTTGAAAGGAAATACTTTATTGAATTATGTAAAGAGTTTCATGATGTATTTGATTGGGAGCACAAGGATTTAAAAGGGTTTGATCCAATTTTATCTCATCATACCATTTATTTATAACTTGGAGCTAAACTAGTTAGGAAAAAACAAAGGCCAAGCAATCCCAAGATAGAGGAATTCATGAAGAAGGAGCTTACCAAATTGATTGACTCCAAGATTATATTTGCTATCAATCACTCAACTTAGGTAGCTAATCTTTTACCTATCTAAAATAAGAGTGGATAAAGCATACTTTGTGTAGATTTTAGAGAACTTAATAAGGTCTCTCTCTTAAGGATCATTATCCACTACCTTTTATAAAGCAAATTTTGTCAGTTATTTCAGGTTCTCAACAATTTTCACTTCTTGATGGCTCTTTAGGCTACAACCAAATATTAGTGAATGAAGAGGATCAATTTAAGATAACCTTTACTACAAAATGGGGAACCTTTGACTATAAGAAGATTCCTTTTGGTTTGTATAATGTTGTAGTTACCTTCTAAATGGAAATGGGCATGACTTTTAAAGGTTTGATCAATGAGATATTGCTTATATACCTTGATGATATAACCATTTTTTCAAAAGATGATAATGATCATATGAAACATCTAAGGTAAGTGTTTGAGAAGTGTAGAGACTATGGAGTATCTCTTAATCCAAAAAAGGGCATCTTTGTTATCTATGAAGGTAAGCTATTGGGTCATATTGTTTCAAAAGAAGGTTTGTCTATTAACCCTAAAAGGATTGAGTCTATATTAGGCTTGTCTTTGCCTCTACACAATAAAGGACTACAAAGCATTTTTGTTAAAATAAACTTTGTAAGAAGGTTAATTCTAGGTTTTGCAACTTTGGTGAAACCTATCACATCCATGCTCAAGAAGAACCAAGTTTTTTGCTTGGACAAAATGAAGGTAAGAGTATTTTTGAGGAAATAAAACAATTAATTGCACAATATCCTACTCTCTTAAATCCAAACTTTGCCAAATATTTCCTACTCTATACCTTTGCTAATATTGATACAATATTCACTATGCTCATGCAAGAGAATCATGAGGATATAAAACAACCAATTACATTATTTATCCAACGATTGGAGGACTATGAGGTCAAGTATACATTTTTTTAGAAATAAGCTCTAGTTGTGATAAGGGGATTGAAAAAATTCAGACACATGATTTCATATAACAAGATACACGTCATGGTCTCTCATCCTAGCACTATGGAGTTTATTCTAAGCAAAGATCTCAATGAAAAGAGAGTTGGGTAGAGTACAAAGGTAATGGAATATGACATTGATATCAAGATAAAAAACTTGGTGAGATGGAAAGGGCTATGTGAAAATCTAGCTTCAGATCTTCAAGGGCCAAGGGAAGAAGTCTTGGTAAATCAAGCTCATCCCCAACTAGTTGGTCACATACCAATTCAAAGTTAGACACAAGACATCATTGCTTTCCCCAAAAATTGTAAGTGTCCCAATGGATTGAAAAAGTCTCAAATAATGTATTTTATATTTAAAACCATCCATTATTGTCTCATAGATGGTATTCTCTTTTATAAATATGTGAATGGTGTGTTATTGAGGTGTGTTAACAATGATCAGTTTGGTATGTTGCTAGAAAAGTTTCATGATGGTGTAGATGGAGGTCATTTATCCCCTAAAACAATAGCAACAAAGATAATGAGGGATATTCATTTCTCCCCTAAAATAATTTCTACAAGTGGGCTAAGATTTGTCCTTATTGTGGCTTTTTTATAGGCAAACAAAAGCTTCTAGCCCTTCTATTGAATCCTATCCAAGTAGACCGGCCTTTCATATAATGGGGCCTTGATTTCATTGGTATGATAAATCCTCCATAAAGTGATGAACACAAATGGATATTGACTAAAACTTACTACTTCACAAGATAGGTATAAGTTATTGCATTGAAAGAGGCAATTGAAAATGCTATCTTGGAATTCTATGAGAGTATCATAACAAGGTTTCAAGTTTCCTATACCATCATTTATGGTAATGCACTTGTTTTTATGAGTGCTAAAAATTTTGATTGGGAAAATAGGAATGGTGTTTACTTGAGCACCTCATCTAACTATTACCCTTAAGGTAATGGATTGGTTGAGTCTACCAATAAAAATCTCATCAAGATTATCAAGAGAACATTAGAAAACAATCAAAGGGCATGGCACACCAAGTTGAAGAAGACCTTATGGGCTGATAGGATCACTCCCAAGAGGCCAATTGGTAATTCTCCTTTTTAACTTGTTTATGGAAAAGAATCTATATTGTCTATATCTCAAGAACTACCTACTTTAGAGCTTGCACATCAGTTGGAACTACTTCAGAATACTCCAATGGAAATTAGATTGACATAATTAATGTAACTACAAGAAGTAAGGGATAATGCACATAATAATATGGAACACTATCAAGTACTCATGAATAATTATTTTGACAAGACATCAAGTACAAGAGTGTTCAAAGAAGGTGACTTAGTTCTGGAATGGGATGAAGATAGAGCAAAACTAGGTAGACATACAAAATTTGATGCCTTGTGGAGTGGACCTTACATCATCAAAAAGTGCAAGCAAAGTAATTATTTTCAACTATCCAAAATGAATGGATAATATTTTCCTATCCTTATGATTGAGATACATCTAAATTTATGTTAATAGTATTTGTAAGGTAGTTTTTGTAAATAGTAGCATAGGTGTGTATTTTCCTTTGGTTATATTCCCTAAGTTCTCTAGTTAAGCACATGTGTGCTCCCATTAAGTGTGTCTTTTGGTGTGTCTTTTAATTTAGTTTTGTGTGTTTTTTAAAGTCACTTGAGTGTTGAATAAGTATTAGAGAGACTCCATGTCCCAATGGAAGGATTAGGCAACTAGTCTTAGGCATAGTTAGCATGCCACCCCTAGGAATCACCAAGAATGTTGGCCAAATTTGACCCCAAGTCAAATTTGGGTTAACCCTTAATATTTTTTAACTTTTAATAATGTTACCATTTGTCTTATAAATTTTTATGTTGGTCTATTATATTACTCATCCTTCCCCTAGTCCTTGTTGAAGTCCATTCTCCTGGTATTGGCCTAGTTAATAAAAGTCAACATTGGTAAACCATGGTCAAAATTATTAAAAGGCTCAATTTATTTTTTAAATGTCCTAAAATAGTATTTTATAGGTTCTAATGTGTTTTTAAGTCATAAATTAACCATTTTCTAGGTCTCATATGCAAAAAGGGTCATTTGACCACATTTCTAGCTCATTAATTAACTTGTACAAATGATGGAAGTCAAAAAATATGTCATTGTAGAGTAAAAATTTACTCTACATTTCATTCTATTTTGTTTAGTTGCACGCCATGAAATTTTGTCTTTGCATACTTTGGTCTGAGATGGCGGAGTTTTGAAACAGAGCACGTGCTTTTTTTTCCTTTTGATTCATTTTTGTCTAAGTGTTGAAGTAAAGCAAAAGCTGACAAGTGTCATCATTCAAGACACCTTTCATATTTTCTATGAGTTGGTCAGAATGTGCCATGTATCTCATAAGTGACTCCACAGAATGTGCCAAGTGCCATCATTTGTGGTTTCATATTGGCACCCACATTTCATCTCTTGTCATCATCTGTGGTTTCATATCAGGATCAAGTGGAAAGTGCCAAGTGGCAGTCATGGAAGGTCTCAATTTTAATTTTATAAAAGAAAAATAAGATGCCACGTATCCTAGCAGAAGAGAGTGGAAGCCACCACATGTTGTGATCTGAATTATTTTCATTTTTCTTCACTAATATAGCAAAGACTGTGGTGGGTCCCAAGTTTTGTTTCTTAAGCTAGCGGAAGCCACCAGGTGTTAATGTCTGTGTAAATGTGAAATGAGACCCAATTGTTTCTATGGTATAAATAGAGTAAAGTGGAGACCACCATGTGTCATATTTCGTAGGTTTTTGAAAGGGTAGCTAAAAGTAGCGGAGATCACCATGTAACCCTAGATAAGTAAAGCAGAGATTGCCATGTGTCCTTTAATAAAAGCAGTGGAGATTAACACCTATCCCTATGGCCCTTTTAAATTTACTCAGGTAAGAAATGTTATGGGTCTTATTTTCTTTTAAGTTGTTGGAGTTTCAAGGAAGTGGATAGTGACAAGTGTCGAAGGCAGAACATTCCTGAGCAAAGACACAAAAGAGTATAAGTTATGCAGAAAGTGCCATGTGTCTTCAATAGGTGCTGCAAAACATGCTAAGTGTCATTTTATGGTGTCTCCTAAGTAATAGGAAGATTTTCAAGAATTAGCTAAGTGTTATCTAGAGTTTAAGAGAAGGGATCATCTTGCAATCTATTTTAGCCAATGAACTGCCAAAAGATAAAGCGTTTTAGAATCTATAAAATATCTTATGTTAGACACTGCTAGTTCAGTTAGATTTCAGTTGGGCCATTAGATTGGGAACAAGAAAAAAATCTAGAGTGAATCCAAGGCTATAAATAAGGGTGTAGAGATCACCAGAAGGAGGAGGATTAGATATCAGAGAAAATTTTGAGAGAGAATTATTGTAACAAGTTTAGACTTTCTAGAGCTATGACTAAGTAATATCATTTGCTTTTATTTGATCTTCTCAAGTTGAAAGGTTTATGTAATTGTGCATGTTTATGTACCTCTTATGTGACTAGAGAAGTAATGATAATATTGAATCCTATGCCTTTGTGATATTTTCTGTGTCATTTGCAAAAGTAGTCTAGGCTGTAGACTTTCTAGAGCTGTGATTAGGAATGTCCTTTGCTTTTGTCACATTTTCTTGAGTTGAAAAGTTTATATAACTGTGCATGTTTCTATGCCTCTTATGTGACTAGAATATTCAAATAAGAAGATTGAACCCTATGCCGTTTTTGACATTTTTTGTATCACTGTAAAAGTAGTCTATGCTGTGAGCCTCTGTTTCTATTGTTTCCATCTTTTAAATTGATCATGCACTTGTTTGCTCTTAAATGTAAATGAATCCTACATATAGTCTCACTGTGCTCAGGATTAAGGTTGAGTTACATTTAGGTGCTTCACCATAGATTATATTTTCTTTCTTGCATATGTGTTTTTGATTAAAATTGCTATCCCTTTTCCCAATATATGCTTGATTTAAAGAAGAACCATCTTCTCAAAAATTTGGAGGTTGTTTCAAGACGCAAGTCCCACATCTTGAAACTTCCCATTGTTGTTGATTAGAATCAAGTGAAATTTTAAATAATCAATAGTAATAAAGTTGGATATGAATTTTGATAAGTTAAAATCATTTCATAATCAGCTAGGTGACATTTATAAGTCTATTATGATATAGAAATGGTAGTTTTTCCTCAAAAATAGGAGTTTTTGGGCACTTGTATGGACTCCTCAAGTGCACTTGTAGCTAAAAATCATGGTGGTGTGACTCCTCACCTTCCCAAAGGCCATTTACACGTTCTTATTTCAATTATAATTCAATAAAATTCATCTACAACTTATTTTCCTCCACTTTCACTTGGTAAGTAAAGAAAGGCTAGATTCAATCACTTGGCATGGGTCATACAGGTGGAGTTGGGAAGAATTGTTTTGGGGATGGATATTAATCTAAGTTTAATTAAAATACATAATAATAAGTTTAATTTTTTTGCCTCCTCATTCATGAAACATTAGTTGGACTCTAAGCAGCCTTTTATGCACTTCAATCTAAGAAGGGGTCACTATCTACACCTATTTCAATTTTTTTTGCTTTGGTTTGATGTCTTTGATCATTTTAGGTGTTATTAAAGGTTATATAATTCCTTTACACAATTTTTTCATGGTTCTATTGGATTTTTAAGCTATCAAATGCCTAGGAAAGCCTTTCCTAGGCTTGTCTTACTTTGGATCATCTTTGTTGCCTTTGCTAAAAAATTTGCATCTACAGGTGCTTTAACTTGGAGGCTTTCCACATTATGTGAAGGAATTAAATGTGTCTCAGGTGTTTTGAAGTATTAAATTTAATTTTATGATCAAGGAATAAGTCATGAATCCTAATTTTGCACATTGTCTAAATTCCCCTTCTCTATTTTCCCTTTTCACCTTCAGATAGGTGATTCTCATGTTGAAAATGTGTTTTCAATATGATCTCTAGGTGTTCTTTATTGGGGTTATATAATTTAAGGATTTAAAATTTATCTTGAAGTGATTGGAGAGCCTTACCCTTACATATTATTTCTCAATTTCCCTCTCTCTACCTCATATACAGTCAAATGCATATATTCAAGTGTCATTTGCAAAGCTATAGAGGCTTGTACTAGAGTAAAATGACAAGGTTAGATCTTCATGATGGTCTATGAAATAGTTTAATACCATGAATATTATGTTAGTGATCATTTATATCCTAATAAATATGGATAAATCATCACATAGCAAAATTCTAAGTTTCAAGACTTTTTGTCCCTAAAGGAACTAATCAGAAAGCCAAAGGGTTTTATGAATTTCTCCCAATATGCTTGAATAATGCCCCAAGGCATCTAGCTATGTTGAATTTGTATTCCTATAATAGGAAAATTAATGTCCAAATTTTATCAGGATAATGAACAATGAAAGGTGGTCTTTTGGATTCTCAAAGTTGCCCTAAAATGCACTAAAACAAGGTAGTGAACTCTACAAGATCTGATCTAGAAGGGATCTTCAATAAATTTGGCATACCTTAGATAGGCCCCATGATTTAATGACTATAAATGACCCAAAAAAAATTCATGACCATAAATATAAAAATTAAATGTGGTGTGCCTTTTTTTGACTCCTAAACCTATCCCCTATCCATACAGAAGCTTGAAAATTGGCACCTACAACTAGATAGGGGTAGACAGTGATCAGTTTGAAGTTGTGAGAATATTTAGCCTTTTAAAGGTCTAAGAGGATATATTAAATTTAAAATTGGATCTTAAGGTTTCAAAATTGGTGTAAAATAACTCATAAACATCATGACCAAGGTCTCACAAGGCCACGATACCCTACAGGTAGGGATAGGCAGCTGTCTTAGTCAGACATTGAACAAAATGATGGTGTTTTAAGGTGAGAATAACTCAAGCATGAAACATAAAAGAATAAATTAATAAATATTTGATCCTAAGGAAATATTATAGGGTTTTTAAATGTTTGTAAACCTAATTCATGTATAATTAACACCTATAGGGAGGAGTCTCAGTCCTTGAGATTGACTCAATCAGACAAGGTTTAAATGCTTATAAGACCATTGAAAGGTTAGCATGATAGCCTAGAAAAAATTATTCTATAGTGATGATATAATTCATAATATCTAATTTAAACATTTTAACCCTTAGTAATCATAACAAACAAATGTCTCATTGAGGAATAAGGATAGGGTATAAGCAAAGCATGAGGCCAGTCTAACAAAGAGTAAGGGATGTGAATTTCCTAGTAAGAATAACATTAAAAAATGATTGTAATTGGTTTATAAAAGGAAAAAAATTACCTTATGTACCTTATTGATTAGTTAAAGGAGAAATAAACCCACTTTCAAGGCATTCACAGTCTATGTATAGAGACCTTATGCATAATCTACCTATGCAAACTCAATTTTGGGTTTTATGTCTTTTACAGGTGTAAATCATGGAGTTATATGCCCATAATTGGTAAAAATTTCCCTCAAGATTTTTAAAATCCCATAAATTTATTTTCTTGTCTAATAAAATAAGGTAACATGCCCTTATTCTATCTCAGACATAGACCACTTTCCTCCTTGCACAAACCCTTATTTTCTTGTTGAGAAAGAAAGAAACATGGACCAAAAGTCAAAAAATATTGAAATAAGGTTTGATAATATTTATGAAACCTAAAAAAATATTAAAAACCTTTCTATATGGTTGTAATATAGATAGGGTGGTTTATCCAATAAGGCCTACATGTAGGGTAACTAAGCAACATACAAACCTAGACTCTAATGTTGAGTCATCTCTAGTTTGAGCATTTTTCAATCACTTAAATGACTTATTTCATGTATTTTAAGGTATATTAGAGATTTAAAAACCATTAAATGTAGGGTTAATCATTAGAGAAAGATATTTTGAACCTAAGGTTATAGGTAAACCCATTGGCAAGGTCTAGGTCTAATTTGAAATGGGTGGTCATCTTCACTTCCAGCTCTCAATGAGATATTTTGATGATTAGAGGATGTTTTTAGGGAATATATTGAAGTGTTTCAACCATTTTTATGTATGAGGATCATCAGATAAGCCAATTCTTGGCTTGAAATACCCTAGACCTCAAAAAATTATAAGAAAAGGGCCTGAGTGACTAGTTTGAAGGCTTAGAACTTTCATGGCTCTTTGCATGGGACCTCAAGGTATTTGGAGAATATGATGGTCCCTAAGGTTCCTTTATTGGCATTTTTTTAAGATTTTAATTTTCAGCCTTTATGAATAAGGGCTAATACTAAAAGTGACCAAAAACCCTTTCAAACCATCTATAAAGACTTGACTAGAGAAATGAGGATAAAAATACATATAGATGAATGAATTTGACATTTAGGATAAAAGATAATTTTTTAATACCTCCATGAGGGTTAAAACCATGTAATTGGATTGTACATAATCCATACAAGTGAAGTAAAAAAGTAAGTTTTCTTGACATTTTCTTGTTTTTTTAGGTCTTTAAGATGACCATGAGATGCCAAGAAATTTTTGAGGTAGATTGGGACTCGATCAAACCCTCCATTCCATTTTAAGACCTTATAAATACTCAAAAATTCCTCTACTATCTCTCTCTATTAAGCCTATCTAAATTGGCATCTAGAATGATGTAGTGGACAAGGTGGAAACTCAAGTTTGGTGGGATTTATCATGTTTATATTGAATCCAAGCATATGAGATGTCCCAAAATGTGTCACAAGACCCATGGTATATATTAGTTAGGAAGGATGCATATATTATTATGCCAAGTGTCAAGAATGCCTATTGAAAAGTGATCATGATGATAGGTGATAATCGAGCTTGTGTAAGAGAATTTCATGATGAAGAAAAATCCAAATTCAAATGTATCCATATTTGTAACTCCCTCTCATCAACATAAACAATACACTTATCCTAAATTTATTTTTAATTCTCAAAAGTAAGTCCATCATGAAGGCAATTTCACAAGAAAGAATGATTAAGAAGATTGATATGCCACATTTGGAGAAGAGGCTTATTTGGGAATACAATGATGTGTAAATTAGTTTCATAATTAATTTATATCTAATAAACATTAAGTTTTATTGATTTTAACATTTAGACACTTGTCATTGTGCCTCTTCAACTTCTCTCCTCTCTCTCTTCTTCTAAGTTCCATAAATGAAGCCATTTGGGCTATTGTAGAAACATACACAGTTGATATGGTGAAGCCCTGCTAATATGAAATTACACTTTACATTTTAACATTGAATACAAGTCTAATTATTAGTTGTGAACATTTTTTCTAAGTGTGTGAGTGATTTATAATGGAGTTAAGTGATAGTATCATCCTTACTGCCTTTATCCTTCATGTTTAAGCAAGAGCTCTAGTTTTAATAGGTCATGTGAAGTGTGATAAATGTACTAGGATATTTTTCAATTATGAAATTATCTCTATGGTGTGAAATATACCCTTAGGTAAGTTATATTGTTGTTTTTCCCAAGTATGCTACCTTCACATTGAAACACTATGCTAAGATCCTTCAATGCATAAAATTGGTCTTGGAAATCTTTTTTGTTTAGTAGGAGTGTGATAGTTTGTGGGATTTATCTTGGTGGATAATCTTATGAGTATAATTTACCTTCTATGCTAATTTATAACTCTTTCCCTATAAGAAAGCATTAGATTAGTTCACAAGCATTTCAAATAATATCTAGGGAACTAGCCCTCATAATACTAGAGATTCATCTCTTTTACAAGTTCCCACAAACTTGATAGATGACTCTATGTTACATAAAATTGTAGAAGCTAAACAAAGAGTCATAGGGTGAATAATTTTATTACAATAGTACATTTTCAATCTAAAATATTATAAATTATTAATAAATGCACCCCATACCTAGACTATGCTAGCTACCACTACAATATGTCCTTGAATTCATCCTCTTCCTCAAGCTCATTACATCATATATATCTCTACTAAATTAGGATACATAGAGATCATAAATAGGAAATGAGAAAATGAATAGTAATTGATTCATTTTATAGTAAAATTAATAAATTTTAAACTTCTAATTATTTAATAGTTTTGTTTATTTTTCTCATAACTTTGATTCTATACATCCTTTTCAAAAACCAAAAAAATCTTTAGAAGCCTAAAAAATTAGAGATTTTTTTCAATTGTAACACCATATATTTGTAAAAAGTACAAATCTTATCTTATTTTTTAGGTTCATCTCTTGTTATACATAATAAACACCTATATTCATCTACTTCATATGCAACTTCTATTCCATAAAAAGTAGGTAGGTTAAGGTACATATTTACAAAATTATTTATTTTATTTTATTTTTTAGTTTATACTACAAATTTTTAGTTTGGTTAGTGTATTACTATGTTAATTCTCGAAGCACCATCCCATGTTACACTCTAGTGTCACATGATGAGCTTTGAGTTGGGCATATGTATTAAAAAAAAATTAAAACTTTATCATTTATTGATTCTTTATTTCTTACAACATATTGAGTTTCAATCTCTCTAATTTCACACCTTAAAGGTTGAAGGGTTGGGAAAATCAATGGTGTTTCATGGGAGATATTGTTATTTATCTATCATACCTATATCCACTACATTTCTCCTAGACTTCATCCCCTAAGTAATATTCCTCCTAATGTCCCCTAAATAAGCCAAGACTTATATATTTTTTATATATCAACCCATGTCGATGTAGTATATTATGTTTCCTAAAAAAATTCAAACTAGGTCAGCCTAGATCGACGTAGTATGAAAGTCATGATGCACGCTTCACAACTAGGTCGACCTAGGCTGACCTAGTTTGAGGGTAAAATATAACTTTTAAAACTACATAAATGTAGGTTAATATTATTATATAAAATTAAAAAAGGCTTTAGGATCATCCTTCATTATAATTACCAGTCTCATTTCAATCTAATAGAGAGGAACATTGATTTTTTCATTATTATTGCTTGCAATTTAACTTTAGTCTAATTTGGAGGATTTATTACTTACATATTGTATTGGATGGACATCTTGTATTCTAGAGTCTTGTATGTAACTAGGATAATTATTTTAGCCTAGATTTTATTTAAACCATTATGATCTTGTCATATTCCCAATAACAACCCATTCAGATGGGTATGAATTAATTTAGTTTGAATAAAGTTTATTTCTACAACTAGTTTACATGGTTACTTAATTAAGTTCTTGTTCTAACTATGCCATCATCATTGAATCATAGTCAATTATGGACATTGATTTCATTTTAATAATAAAATTATTGGATTGATATGATAATTCATATGATATATATAAATATATTACATAATTTGTAAGTTGCATGGTTACACTCTTAAGTGTTAGTAACTTATCCTATTTACTAACCATTAAATTCCTATTTAAGACTTGGTTTTGAATGAAAAGGGTTATTTATCACATAATAATTAATTTACACATGAAATTAATCCTATTTATAAACCACAATGAAAGTTAATGAGTTAATATTCTGTTAGTCAACAATGTTGAACATTCCTAGTTTTTCTTGAATGTATTAATGTGACTACAAGCATGATTTAATCATTTGTTATATATTTAAAACTATGAGATGATGATGATATAAGTTATGGTCATCTATATAATCATTTTGTTCCTACTTATGTTGATGACATGGTGGTTATCCAATTGACTATGACATTTTATGGTATATAAGGTCGTCATTGGCACAAGGCCAATTGTTCCTTTTGGTTCTTTTTGATCTATTGTCTAGGCATATGTATATATATATTTGTATGTATGTGTATATATACACACACACATTTACATATCATATACATACATACATACGTAAATACATAAATATATAAACACATACAGACACATATATGTTTATATTTACATATATATATATATATATATATATACACACACACACATGTGTGTGTGTGTGTATTGTGTGTGTGTATACATATATGTATATATAAAAATATATGTATATGTACACACACACTCATAACCCAAATCTAATTTTGAATTAGAATACAAACAATAATTTGGTTACCAATTGGCATGGATAAATCATGAGGCAATCCTTAATTATTAAATCACTCAACTAAATCTTTGTCTAAGGTAATTATAGCAAGGATATTATGGGTTAAATTTCATTTTCAGCATTAGAGGTGATAATCATGGTTTTAATGGTTATGTTGGGTAAAGTTTTGAGTTTAAACTATTTAATCATTTTTACTCTAACTCACCTTAGCCATTAATAGGAATTTTAATTTTGTTGTTTGGAATTACTTCAATTCATGTGCTATTTTCTTAAAAGGAGGGTGAACTGTAGTATTTTTGAAGTCATGGAATCTCAGAGAGAGAGGAGATTATGGATGAACAACAGTTTTGTTAAAAAAAAATTAGATAAATTAATGAACTCCTAATTGTGGGGAATTTTGTGTGTCATTTGGAATCCTATGCCTTAAGATGACTTTCTTGGGTTATATAAGAAAATTATATGGCATGAATTAGGTTTTGGGAAAGAATTATAGCTAAATGGAAAGTGGAAATCAAGCTAAGTTAATGGAAATAGTTTGTGTCTCATTTTAAAAAGCAAGTCATTTTTCCTCCTTATTAAATAATATTATATTTTAATTATTTGATATTATGGAAAGCTATTGCAGATATATTTTGGGTATAGGATCATATATAGATACTTAGGTATATGTATACAATTCTATGTCATGACATGGGAAGAACATATATGTTTTTGTAGACCTTGCATACTAGTTTTTAACTGGCTAGTTTCCTATTTGACACTTGGTTGATTTGAAATAGTATGGTAGTAATGTGATTATGTGATGTTATATAAAAATGAGTGAACATACCCTAGTTTTAAAGATAATATAATTAACATTATATTTGTGATTTAGACTCAACAATAGTATAGAGGGTGAACTTTTTTGTTTAGTGAAGAAAATGGTTAACTACCATAACAATGCTTTTCCTATTTTGGGATAAATCTTGGCTAGAGCATCTTTCTTAGAAATTTATAGTGGTAGAAATTTATAAAATAGGTGTGTTGTGTTTTGAGGGTTTAGGGTATTATGATAACCACATTTCTAGTTTAAAACATCATTCTTGAAGTCTTGATTTTATTTTATGGTTATTTACCATAATGAGATATCCTTGGGGGTGATAAAATTGTTGGTCTTTTCTAGTTGTGTATTATAGTTATGTTTGATTGCATTTGCAATGAATAAATTTAACCATTAGTAATATAACTTGGGGAAAGAATTATATCCCCAATTTGTTAAATTTGAAAGGTTATAATGGAATTAACTTAGATCGGTTATGATTGTTTGATGTTTTGGTGTTGAACTAAGTTTATTTGATCTTAATAACTTATGTAATGCTTGTATTGAATAGTGTAATAGTAACTATTTGTTATTAGTGTACACTTGTATAATATTCTCCACCATAACACATTCATTGATATAGGATAAAATATAAATGAAACTAGTATGTTGTTCATGAGATATTTTTTCAAGTTGTAAGCTAGATGTGCATGAATGAGTAAGTATTTTTTCATGAAATGTGATGAGGTTTATTCATTGAAAGGATTCATTATTTGTATACTAAAATTGTTGAATTTTATTTGATATTAAGAGACACAACTGTTGTTTAAATTTGACATTTTTATTCAAGGATGAGAGTATGTATACAATTTTGTATCATTCATAGTGTGAGTGTCATGGGAGGATTGATTTACTGTGAAATGGATGTAGCTTCTATGTTGTAAGAAAAATTATTGAAGTAGTAATCAATTAATATTAGTTAGATATTAATTACTTATAATGACTCTTGTATGGTTATAATATTTAATTTGAATTGTAACATGAACAACATGTTGATTATGGATATTTAAAAGCAATGGCATGCCATCATTGTGATCTTAATGGGAAATATGTAATTGTTGGAGTACAAGTTTATTTGCATTGATATGAAATATTATCTATTTGTT
This sequence comes from Torreya grandis, assembly GCA_037957365.1. Lineage (NCBI taxonomy): Eukaryota > Viridiplantae > Streptophyta > Pinopsida > Cupressales > Taxaceae > Torreya > Torreya grandis. The sequence continues at coordinate 664,765 of JARHVA010006174.1, forward strand.
ACAAGGTTAAATATAACTGAGTAAGGAAAATACAATTATAGGTTAAATGATTGAGTCACTAAGTGGTAGTATATTTTCTTAAGGAACTCATCAAAATTGTGTATTTATGTGAAATAATTTTGTATGATTAAAAAAAATATTGTTTAGATTAAGTAAGATAATATTTTATTGGAAATATAGTTTTCTTTGAATGGTTTAAAAAACTTTCTATGTTGTTATGTAATTTAATATTCTAGATTGTTTAACGAGAAGGAATAAACTTGCCAGCTTTGGGTTAACTTCTCTTGTTGAAAACTTTCAGGCAGGTGCTTTGTGGATAGTGCAAGTTGGGTTATCATTATTATAAATCATCTCCTATCCTTATTGTTTATTAAAATTATTTTATTTCTCTTATGGTGGATTAGGATATCTAGGTTCTAGATTAAACTATTGTGAAATTCCTTGACTTCTTTGATGATTGACATGTTGCTCTTGTAACCATTCATAATCATTGAATATTCTAATTTATGAATTTCATAAGTCAATTATTGGTTTTAAAATTATATTAAATCAATAGGTTGGTTGGTATTTTATATCTTATGTAGCTATCAACTTTGTTTCAATGACGAAAACATTATATATATATATATACATATATATATATATATATATGTATATATATGTATATATATGTATATATATGTATATATATGTATATATATGTATATATATGTATATATATATATGTATATACATATACATATATAGATATATACATATACACACATATATATATACATATATACACATATATATATATACATATATATATATATGTGTGTGTGTGTGTGTATATACATACATATATATATATATATATATATATATATATATATATAATTCAATCCTTGTATTTTATCCTCCTTACTTTTAGTCTATTTCTTGAAGAATGCAATGAGATTAAAATTTGATTTATTTTCAAAGTATCCTCCATTAATAATCTCTAAACCATTTATGGATTTGGATAAATTCTATAATTTGTCATATGATTGAGCCATTAATAAATCTATTAGAAAATGTAGATTAATGTACAAAAAATAACATGTATATATAGTACCTTATTTGATTTAAATAATAAATATTGTAAATAATTTGGTTTGAGATTTACTATTTTGGCCACGTATTCCTTTCCATTCTATTTCAATATAAGTCACTTATAGCAGTATATTTTTAGTTATCACATTATGCTTATGAATTAAACTCATTTTTGAATTTAACCATATACATTACCTAATTGTGATTAAGGTATATTTTATAAGATTAGTTTATTTTATTAAATTCAAATGTGTACTTTTATTAATATATCAAGATATAATAGATTGCTAATCATACAAAAAATAAGGGTGGAAAAGTAACACCCCAAAATAACCACATCGAGCTAATACAAGCCTTAGTAAGATTAAAGTCCAAAAAAGGCCACCACACAACCAAAAAAACCAAAGTTACACTGACTCAATTACACACTAATAAAAAAAAATTAAAGATAAAAGCAAAAAAATTAGGATTTTATTTATATTTAATGACATCAAACATGGTGATAGGTGGAGGCAAAGGAGGCAAAGTATCTTGAGGGTTCCTTACCTACCCCCCTAATTTAAAGGGTCTTCATCAACTGGGATGGGGTCCCAACCATTAGTTTGCTAGTTATTTTTAGTATCTTCCTATTGTTTAGAATCTTGTTTGGAAGGAGAAAAGACTAAAGTTAGACACAAAAAATTATCACATAGAGGGGGCCTCCAACACCCTACCACTACTATCTTTATTTCCCTTGTTATATTCTTAGGGAAGATGTGGTCAATGAGAGTGAGAAGAGGTAATCCTCCATTTTTTATATCATTGGCTATGATATTGGTGATTCCTTACCCCACACCCACATCCTCGATGTGAATGGTGGCTATGAGGATTTGGAGGATCATGGCTAACCTCAAAAAGATAGTTTATTAAATGTTCTATGAGGATTTGTAGATGGTTTAGTTTGAGCCAAATCTTATCTATTTAAATCTAGATCTAAAAAACTAGCATTCATATCAAATTTATTATTTACATCAAATCTTTTTTCATATATTCATTATTATAACATTTTTTATTTCTAGTTTTCCAAATCTAAAAAATAATATCAATACAAAAATATTCCATAAATATATTATATTTTGTAAGAATCAGGGTGGAGTCCCCCAAGAGAGACATGTTCCAAGTGAAAAATTTAGGCTTGAAGTGTTTGAAGAGGGTATGAATCCATATCCAAGTAGATTGAGTGTGAGGGCAAAACCAAAATAGGTTATTAATGGATTATAGGTGGTGACAAGTTAGGCCAGTGGGATTCAAGACCCTCATGTGTTTGAGCTAGTTCCCCATAGGTAGACCTTGGTATATAATACACCAGAGGAAATGGTATTATTTAGGGTCAATACAAGTTGCCCAAACATTATCAAATATTATATCTCAAACATGATGGAGAAATTTAATATACACCAATGATTGAGGGTTTTAGTATTAATACACTAAGGGGCCAAAATATTATAACCCAACCTATGGTAATAGTAATAAAATGATGTATTTTTAGGCCAATACTATTCCTTCCACCATGGTGTAAGAGAGGAAACTCCAATTCTATGTAATTACCCTTCAAGTATGGAATTATACAATTCAAAAATGGATTTTGCATCTTCTTTATTTAGTTTAAACTTATCCTTCACATTATTCCAAGGAATCTAATCTCGAATGGCCTTATATAATAGGTTTATAATCATGTGAATACACTTTATAAATAGTCTTAATGTTTTAACCCAACGGACCATGGAAAATGGGACATTATGTAAATTCAATATGGGATGCCACCATAGAGACTGGGAATTGAGAGAAAGACCATTTATAAACCCTTCCCCCACTTAAATAAGGTGAGGTTTGAGTTTTTCCTATGGATTCCTATTACTTTTCATGACAAAAGTGCCAACTATCTTAACCAAAATAGGAGTGATGAGAATGTTTTGCAAATCAATCCCTTGCCAGACCTTTTTGCCAAGAGGGAAAACTTGAGAGATGCAATGCCTTAATAAAACTTTCTAGGATTCATCCAATTCAAAGATTCTAATGGTTTGTTTAACACTAGTATAAATCCCTTAGAGGTTAATATCAATGAGCCTAATCCCACCAACTTATTTAGGGTGATAGTAAATCACCCAATAGACTTAATGAAAACCATGGTGCCCTTCAGAGTTGGCCCAAAGACATTCTCTCAAGATATTTTATATATTCACATAAGAGGAATTGGAAGGAGACCAATAAGATGAGTAGTAAACATGAGTATTAGTGATCACCTTAAAACAAATCTAGAACTTCCTAACTAAATTTAAGGGTTTGGTGATCTAGAAGGATTTATTTCAACTCTTTGAACCACATAAGACCATATATCTTTGGGTGAGGATCTAAAAGTAAATGTAATGCCTAAAATTTTAAATTCAACCCCAAGGAGAATCCATTTCCATTTATATCCCTCCAAACAAGGAGTTTTGGGTAAAAGTAATGGTGATAGTATTGAGTCTTCTACCATTGAATGTAAGATACATAGGTGACGTATAAAATGTCAAGGTATTCTATAGTATACTTAAAAGAGTCCTTATATTCCTAAAGAATGAGAAAATAGTCATCAAAAACTTTGTAATTAATCAATTGGTGTACTAAATTAAGTAGTCAAATACCCTTCACCAAATCCTTGGAAGCATGGCTAGAAAATAGATGACTAAAAACCTCAACAGCCAGAACATAAAGAGAAGGTACAAGGGGCACCCTATCTAATAGATATGTGAAGATAAAAATAATAGGATTGATAAACATTTATAGTAATACAAGCCCCAACATCCTAAAATAACATATTAATAGTGTGAACAAACCTAGGACCAAACCTGAGAGCCTAAAGCATAGCAATAATAAAAGGCCATTCAATCTGATCATAAGCTTTCTCAAAATTAATATTGATGAATAACACCTTATAAGGGACATCTTGGCCCATTTCATACCTTCCTAGATAGAAATAACATTATCCAAAATGTATATATGTTTATTAAACCTTATTTTCTCACTTCTCATAATTAAGGGGAGCAAATGCTTGATTTTAAGGGATAAAGCTTTAGCTATGATTTTTTAAGATACATAAATCAAAGTGATGGGTCTCCATTTATTAATAACCTTAGTGTATCTAGCCTTAGGAATTTATTTGATGTTACCCTTATTTTTGAGATGGCCCAAATAATTGTAAAAAATATTTTTAGAGTAAACTTTATGAAGATTAGGTCTAATAGTATCCTACAAGGTTTGATAGAATTCACATGGAATCACATCAACTCTTGAGGCCTTATTAAAGGCCATCTGTATGAGGGATTCCTTAAGGTCATTAAGGCTAAGTGGTTTATCCCATGTAGTTATATATGCTTTAGATAGCTTATAGGGGATAAATCTAATTCATTGAAAGAGAGAGCAACTTCATGAGTAGGGAAGGAGGATTGCATAGCTAAAACACCATGATAGTGATGCATAACACCATGATAGTGATGTATAAAAACTTACTAGATGTTAGGAAATTTGTTAAACCTATCTAAAGCACATGTAATGGATTTAATTTTGTTTGCAACTTGTCACCAAAGGAGAGATAATAATTCTTTGGTCACTTTGTCTCCAACTTTTAACTAATGTATTTGTGATCTAAGTTGTGTGTCTCTGGCCTTGTAAGCCTTAGATAACTAGAGTTTCTATCTCCATATGGTAGCCTGAGTCTATATATGAGGGATTAAATGTGTATCTTACAAATCCTATGAAACCTTAAGGTATTAATAATTTTTATGGTGATGAATATGCTACCTAAAGATAGCCACTTTTTTTACTTAAATCTGGAGAGAAGAGGTGGTGTGGGTTACAACATCATCTCACCACTCAATCTATCAAGTATACCCTATGGGTTTGAGAGCTAGGTTATAAATTTTTTGTATATGCCCAAAAATTCACTCATGTTTTCAATGGGTGGTATTGAGGTAAACTTGGGAATTATGGGATTTAACTTTAGGGCCAGTCTATTCAAAGCAAAAAAAATAGGGTGATGGTTAGACAAGAAAGTGTTTAGGATCATAGAAATAGGTACTTCATGAATAAAATCAAAGAATAAAAGGTCTTATTATACCAGAATAGAACATTAAAAACACTTAAGAACTCAATATTTTCCTTGATGAAAATTAAACCATGTGAACCAAGAAAAATTTAACTCTCTCCTCCTATGGTGGTTTGCATAAAAAACCCCTAGTTCTTTTTGCATGTAAAACCATGCCTCCTACTCCCATACACATCATCTCATGGGGAGACATATTTATTTATATTAATTTGAATCAATCATATTTAACTCCACAAAGAATCTAATATACATCCAACAGAGAGTATACCAACCATATCTAGAGCAAGGTGTGTTCCATAGCATCATTAGAGTCATATAAGTTGACAAGGCCAATGATGTGATTAACAAAGTCAAAAAGAGTCTAGACCACCCCATAGATGGGGTTAAAACCCTAGGAAATAATATTTTTGAGATAGATCAGACACCAAAAGGGTGACAACACCTCCACAACTAGTCTCGTAATAGTTGTTCTACAAAAGGCCACATGTTAGATAGTGTGAGCAGTAGATTGAAGTAGGAAATCATAATTTTTGACCTATTACATAAAAAAATCATTTTAGAATAATGATAAATGTTCCTAACCATATAATTATGTGTCATACTAATTAGCCTTATAACATTCCAAGAATAAACTATCATTAAGAATTATAGAGGTTTATATAATTTCCATTTGTAAGCCCTATAAGGGATAAAAATTGATTGAAAGTTGAGTTGGTAGGGCATAATATCCAAGTTTAAAAGGTTACCTTTTATTTGGCACATAATACCCAACTATAAAAGGTGAGGTACTATGAGATCACCATAGATTAGCTTTACATTTGAGAGTCATTATATTAATCTATGAATCTTATTCATTCACCTTTAAATCGGGTTGTGAAGATTGAGCTGTAAGAATGGGAGATGGATATGAGGTGAGGGTTTGAATTGTATAGGCATAAGAATTTTATCAATAGATATCAATGAGTTTGAACCCCCTGTTGTTTAGTAAACAACTAGTTGGGGTTTGTAATTTCCATGGGATACATTATTTTCCTATTAAAGAATATTATCCACCCGTCAAAATTTCCATTCTAGGGTTTTGAATCAAACCTACTTTTTCTTGAGGAAAAAAAAGAGTGGGAACCATTAGAGGTCATTTTAAAATCATATGGTTTGAATATTGGCACCCAAAAAAGTATTTAGAATGTTGACATAAAAGACATATTGTGTGAAATTATTATTTCCCAGTTGAATCTCAATGGAATCTTTGAGATATTTGGCAAGGTTGATTTTCACATAGACCCTTCTCTTAGGATGTGTTACATAGAACTTTGGTAGTTCATGGTAGATAAATTAGCCCAGAGGCTTGATAAGTTGGTCAATAAAATTCCATAGAGGAAGTGGTAAGCTTGGAAAATCTATGTAAATTAGGATTTTAAGTTTAGCTTGTTTTGAGACTTGAAATTCTCATGTTCAATAAGAGAAAACAATCAGAGTTTTTAAATTAAACTAGGGGAAATGGTTAACAATAGATTTGCAATGTTTGGGGTTTATAAAATGAAACAAGAATAAACCCTTAGTGAGTTTTTTAACCACTTCTAATTTCACTTGATGGACTTTCTAATGGTTCTGAATCCACTACGTTAACAAGCTCTCCAGAGGGCCTTAACCCATAAAATAAGCAAATAAGGTAAAATCTTCAAAATAATTACAAGCTTTATCAAAATTTGGTAAATCCAAAACCACATATCATAAAGGAGTGTTATGTTTATATTCAATACCTTATGGTAGACCTTCAAGATAAAATTATTAGTTTGTTTTAATGTCATTCATTATTAGGATCCCACTGATAATCCCTATATCAAACAATGTAGAAATGATGATGGTGTCCATTTAATAAAGGGAAGGTAGAACCACCTAAAGGGTGGAAGGCCAACCTAATTCAATATAATAAATTCATCATCAAAATAAATTTAATTCTACCTAGATTAAAGATAGATTGATAGTGTGATGGATGGGGAGGAAACCCTAAAATCTCATAGATATCAAGTGCTCTATATGACTTTATCTCAAAGAAACTCAAAGTATACTAGTTGTTTTTTGAGTTAAGTCAAAATGTAAGTTCTTTACTAGTTAATTAAGATTTTAAGTATATTTTATATAGTTACCTTGGTTGAATAATGATCTCAAACATGATAAATTTAAGTTTCATTATTGTGGTTTACTATTTTATCACGAGCATGGACTATTAGGTAAAGTCACCCTTGAGTTGGTTACTGTGGGACTTGGTAGATTTAAGTCACTAAAGAAAAAAATTATTATGTAATAGGTTATAGTATTTCCCTATTGGTGAAAGACTCTTTTTAACTATGACCAACTTATGTTTATTGGTTTAATCAATCCCTAATTTGGTGGTAATGTTAGATATTCTTAAAAGTAACCACCATATAAGTTCTAATTAGACCCCTATTTTGGTTTCACTTTTAATGTTGATAAGGGTTTTTTTTGGATAGTTCAAGAATGGAATGTTAAATTAGAAAATTATCATGATTAAATGATTGGTGAGTTGGTAAGGGACATTGGAAAACCAATCTCTATAATATTTAATAAAAGAGTTATCCACTATGGTAAATATTCATGTTTAGATTTGATACAATGAAAGGACATTAGGTTCCCAAAGTAAATTAAATTTATTAGATCTTTTTTAGATGGGCCATTTTACATTAGGCTATTTCCATCTTGTGAATGTGTTCCTTATCTCCAAGAGACTCAAAATTGAGGAATATGGGATATTATTGCATGTTGAAAGTAACCTCAAATTATATTTTAATATATGATAGCATTGGGTTATAATTTGGTTTGGATTACTCTCTAATTTAATTAACATTCTTGACCAATCTTTCATTTAGGCCAAGATTTGATGATCAAGCCATGACAAAGTGTAGTAGTCTACCTTATTATTTAAGTGTTGACTTGAAGTTTAAATGGGTTAATTAACTATTTATTCCATAATATTGGTATATGAAATAAAAATGTTTAAGTGTTATATAAATATTCTTAGAAGGTGGATTATAACACTTTTCTTCCTTAAAATGAATGTTGTTATTACTAACCCTTAATGCTAATAGAATATCCTTAACTTCATTAATTAATCTGAGTTTTAGATAATTATGTCATTATTTATTAGATATCAAGTAATTTAATCTTATTATTATGAACCTACTTTTCTTTTTAGACCGAGATGTCTTAGTAAGGGGTCTTACACTTGTTTAAACTAGATAGGTGATTCTTGAAATTTGAACTACTTGATTTTCATCTAAAGGTAGAAGTTAAGGTGGATAGTCATTTAACCCTTACTCTTTCAATGGAGCTTGATTTTTTTTATTTTAATTCATATTGTACCTTTTATGTTAGGTATTTTTATCATATGAAGATCTTGTGACTTGATTTTATGTATATTTATACATGCATGGGTCTATGCACTATAGTGAGATAAAGATTTACATAGTAGTAATGTTATCATCAAAATTTTAACCCTTGAGGAGGTTTTTCAAGCCTCCTAACTTAAGTGATATCATGGGAATAATCCTAGATTTTGGGTGAGCTAAATAATAAATTGAGCCTCTAGATAGGATAGTTCCCTTGATGCATCACTTAAACACTATCACTAAGCCTACTAGCTTATAAGGGAAAAGGGAGAGAGAAATGAAAACTAAGTTAAACTAGGGAGGTGATGTACCAAATTTTTTACCAATACCACATATCTTCAAATGCACAATGAACATAGGATTGATCTATTCATAAACTACTCCTAATCTTCTCCTCTCACATTAGTGTTTTAATATGAAGGTGGTATATGATGATTAGGAAAGGAGGGCTAATTTCTAAGAGGTCTAAAAAGACAATAACAGATTATTTCCTCACTTAAAATAAAAAAAAACCAATTGGACACTTCATATGAACTATAATAGTGAGTTCAAATTGTACATAGGTGAGAAAATGAGACAACATGTCAAGGAGAACTTAATCAACACTAGACATGATCAATAATTTATGTAAAAATAGTATAATACAGTCATAAGATAAGCTAAAACCAAATTGTTTATTGATTAAAAGGCTTAACCATAATAAAGTGAAGGATACATTTCCTACCAAAATCATGCATATATATATATAAAAGAATGTGAGAAGAATAGAGAGGAGAGGCATAGGAATTGCATATGACAAGTGTCATCTAATAAGGGATAAGTTACAATCAATAAAGTTTGTGAGTAGTTATGAAGTTCTCTCTCAACATGTGCATGATTTATCTAATCATCTTCTTCATCAAGGGTGGCTTGGAGTGATTCGTGATATTATTAAATGACTCATCCTCGTCACTCATGAAACTACCCATTCTTGATAAGGAGTTAAAAGTCTATGTCTTGACATGTGGAACACTTGACCATGATTATTAGAGATTTACAACACCATTCTAGGCCACCTTAAATTATATTTAATCTTTTTGAGGTTTAGGATCAAGATTTAAGATCCTTTAAACTAATAAAAACCCACATTTCATTGAGAAACTTGATTGATTCAAATGTAGACAAAAATGATAAGTTTATCTTTCCATAATAGGCCTAGTCCATTGATTAAGGACTACTAAAATGACTTGAACATCCATAAAACACCCTATAGGTGATCATTCCATCCTTTTTCAAGATCAAAACCATCTCCAAGACTGATAGATAGGTGCATTAGGTCTGTTAGGGGCTCTTGATGGCAGATTTGTTCAACACTAGGTGTCTTGAAACCTCCAAATGATGTTAAAGTCATTATAAACCCTCTTATGAATCTTTATAAGCATCTTAAATTTTATTTTATAGATCATAGTTTGCTCTAAGGGATTTTTATAGGTCTCACTCAGTCAAATTTCATGAAAATTCATCAAAACCTACCTTTTTAAGCTTGCAAGAGTAATTTCTAGGCCTATTTATGTACCATATCATTCCACATGTTCTAAAAATGACCCATTCAGGTGACCATGATACCTATATAAATCATACCAATCATTTAAAATCCAAACCAATTAATGTAAATCCATTTAAAAAATAAATATGATTATCGGGTCATTTGCAGGGTTTTAGGCTCTTCTCATTCTTAACAATGATTCATAAAGATGAGGTCTCCAATTCCCTAACTAATTCCATAAGGTTTAAGTGCATATAGGTCCTTAATCATCCCTAATATATTTTGGTCCCATGCATTTCCTCTTATAATTTCTATGCATAGTTTTAGGCCTTCTCGAGCTTCTACCAAATCAAACACATATTTTGAATGCCCTTCCTTCTTGATGATTGTTCATACCATTTAGGGACTTCATCCATGAACCAAATCTATTAGTTTTTAGTATAAGTCCCTCTTCAACACCTCTAATTCCCATTTATTTACACGTATTTTATCAATGATGTTTTAAGCTTCAAAAGTAGCCTCTCAACATTGAAGGACTCTATGTAAGGACCAAGAAAGAGTTTTAGGCCTAGAAGCCTTCCAAATGAATGTTATTGGTTAAAATTACCTCTAATAGGTATTATTTACTACTATACTTTCACCCTTGTGAAGTTATTTTTAGGTCTTCATAGTCTAATGTAACATGGAGACAATCCTAGGATGTGGGTGGCCTAATAAGTGTATTGAATCTCTAGATTCTAAGGGCTAGCTCCCCTTGGTGTATCAGTTAGGATCTCTACTCTAAACTACCAACATACAAAGAAAAGAGAAGGTAAATTAAAAGGAAAACATATCTAACTAGGTTGATACACCAAAATGTGACCTCCACTTGTGTAGTATGCACTAGTAGGATGAATAAGGACATAAACCTGATTACACTTCTCAAATGAAAGCCTCCAAACATTAATGTTTCACATAGAGGCTCATGCTTGATACATGATGTAAGATACCTATTCAATAGGTATCTTAAAGACATTAAATAAATATTGCACTTGACATACAAACAAGATGATTAAAGAACATAATGTAACTTGTAAGGATGAGCTAACACCCATAAATACGTATGGAGGTATTTAGCTCAACATACCCCCATTTTTGAAAATTGGGACCCTTGAGATATTTTAAAGCTTAACCCTAAAATTATGGCCTATTTTGAACATTATTAAAATTTGAATATCATCCACCTTGGTAAGATTGGATTATTGAGTTATGTTTTGCTTTAAGCTTGCCTAACATTACTAATGTTTGGTCTTCATGTCTTTAAGTTACAGGTCTCATGGCACCCTTATTGATGGTTCATGTTCTAAAACCTTGGCATAAACCCTTGGTTCAAGTTTGAATTTGAATTTGGTGGGAACATTCTAAATCTATTTTTAATGTAAGCCTAATTTTTATGTTAATGCTTTGTCATGTTTCTCAACACAACCAAACCTTAGCCTAAAAATAATCCTTGGTGCCTTCTATTTTCCCCTATGTTTCCTATATCTCTAACATGGTCTAATTTTATGTCTAGTAGGGTATTTTTACTCTATCATGATCCTCTTTGATAAAACTTTAGCCTAAAGCCTTAAATGTTAAGGCCCCATTCACGTTTATTAACATGAATGAGACTTCATCCTTAATGATTTAGCCTAAGATTTATTTCCAACCAAGCCCAATATTTGTGTTGGGAGGATCATTTTATATATAACATGGTCCCCTTTATTTTTAACCACTTAGCCTAAATTTTTAATTCTAAGGCCCCATTCATGTTTATTAACAGGAATGAAACTTTAGACTTAATACTTTAACCTAAGTCTTTATTTCATTCTGGGTCCTAACTTAAATATCATGCATCTTGTAAGATCCAATGATCTACACTTCCTCATATCCTTTCAATCAGATGACATGAAGAAATCCTAATAGAACTTAGAAATTATTCCTCCAAACCAATCACATTCGAGCACTTGAATCATGATCAATGGCTTATACTTCATTATGAACCAAAGATCTGATAGAGTGAAGACATCATTAGAAATTCAAAGCCTCTAGAGGATCATAGATTTGCCATGTAATGATCCCACATATGAAGATTAAAATCAAGTGGTCTCACATGTCAAAAGGTACCAATCATGAGCAAGTTCCCATATCATGATCAAATGGCTCTCACTTCATCATGGATTTTGATTGGATGGAATGAATTAAGATTAAGATCTCAATAAGCTCTATAGAGCCACCATGTGGCACTCTCATGTTGTAATTCAAGAGTTTGATGAGCTTAAATTTTAAGTTCATGCTATCATAATTTAACATTCATGAAGACATATTTGACATCTATATGACTATCAACTTTAATTCCATCAAAATTAGGAACTTCATGAGCCTAAATTTGATGTTTGTGTGACCATAATTTGATGTCTGTAAGATCATCAATTTTAAGTATATGGATTATTTTGTTTTGGACCATGATATACTCCAAAATGTAATTCAAAATCTCATGAATGGCATTGCAGATGAATGGAATCCCTTAGAGGATGATCAAATTCTTGATATCTATGAACTACGAATATTGAAATGATCTCATAGTCTAAATATATGTAGGAATCAAGTTAATCTAATTCTATATCCTAATTTTCCCATTGCATTTTTTTGAATGCCATGAACCTTAGGCTAGAGACTTATATTAAGTCTTATTTTAAAAATGGGTCTTTGTAACATGAAACTTATCCCAAATGCTTTTAACCAAATATTTTATTGTGTTTATTAATACAATAAAGCTCTATGTCCAAAATTTAGCATTTTAATCCATATATCCCTTTGACCTCTTTAGTCATGTTCTAAAATCTCAACATTAGTATTTCAACCTAAAGTATGCACTATGTTTATTAAACACAACACAAGCTTTGACTTAAAATATTTAGCATGGTCCCCCTTTTGTATAAACCCCAAAAAACATAGACATAAACACTTTATCCTAAAGTTCATTTCATGTTTAATAAACACAAAATGAACCTTAGCCTAAGGTATTTAAATCTAATCCCCCATCTAAGTCCTTTGATTTAAAACTTAGTATAAAATATCTTAACCTAAGTCTATAACATGTTTGTTGACATGAAATATGTTGTCCCCAAAAATAGACTTCTCATTTTTTGAGACAACATGTGAACTATTTTGGTTCCTCAAACCAAAATAATCTCCTCCCTTCTCAAAATTTGTTCTGAGCATTCAAATTCCTCATTTTTCAAGCTTATCAAAAATCTACGAACTCTACTAGCTTAAATCTATGGACTCTGTAGGCTTAAATCTATGGACTCTACAAGCTTGAATCTACAGACTCTGTAGGAAGAAAATCTATGGACTCTGCAGGCCAATTTCTATGGGCTTCACAAGTTGATTTCTATGGACTCTACAAGAAAGAAGCAAGCTCTCAACACTTAGGTGATTTCAAAGTTGGTTCAATGATAAGGCTCAACCAAAAGAGTTCATCAACAAGCTTCTAAGCAAGGATTGAACCATTGAACTGTTGAACCTTGAACCATTTTGGTTCAACAGGTTTAATGGGTTCAAAGGTTCAACATCAACAGTAAGAGTTAAGCACATTTGTCAAGGTTCAAAGTTCAACTGCTTCAAGGTTCAACAGCTTCAAAACACTTATCAAAAACAATGAAGGCTTGAATCATTGAACCGTTAAACCATTAAACCACTTTGGCTCAAAGGTTCAACGGGTTTAATGGTTCAACAGGTTCAACAACCAAATGGTTCAATGCATTGGTTCAAAAAGATCAAAAGGACTTAGCCAAATAAAAAGAATGAACCAATTGAACCATTGAACCTTAAACCAAAAGGTTTAACGAGTTCATAGGTTCAAAGGTTCAACTAGTACAATGAAGATCAAAGAGCTTAGAAAGAACAAGGAAGTGATGGACTAAAGGTTCAACAGGTTCAACGGGTTCAAGGTTCAACGGGTTCAACGAGGCTTGTTTCAAAGAATCTTGGTTCAAGCAGTCAATAGAAACAAGGGAATGAACCATTTAACCATTGAATCAAAGTTGTTCAATTGGTCAGTTCAAGCAACAATTTCAAAGGAGTGTCCTAAGTGTCAAAGACACAAGTGCCCTTGCGAAGGGAATTTCTATGGCAAAAATGACTAAGGAAGGAAACAAAAACCTGATAGAACTTAGTGGATGCTGCCAAGAGTCATCTTCTGAGCCTCATTTCACTTTGTTTTTAAGAGTAGCAGATGCTACCACATGTCACAATTTGAGATTCACATAAAATTGACTAAGGCAAATTTCCAAGGGACAAACAACCCTTGTAGAGGACACTCAAAAGCTGAAATGAACCATTGCAAGAACTTGAAAGGCTAATTTGGAGCTCAAATAGCCCTTACAGAGGGTAGAAAGGGGGAAAATAGACCAATTCAAAGGCCAAAAGAGAAAAGGGATTTCCTTTGGAAAAGCTCCATGGAAAAAGTGACAAAGAGATAATTCCTTCAGACAAATTGTCTGAAAGAATTCCTTCAGACTTTTTCCTCTGAAAGAATTCCTCTAGACTTTTTCCTCTAAAAGAAAAGTCCAAAGAAATAGAAAACTTTCTATGCTGCCGCATGTCATCTTCAAAGTCACAGCAAAAGCTGCCATGTGTCATATATTGAGACACAATATCAAATGCAATTGAAGTTGCCAAGTGTCATCTTCCGTAGGGTTCTCAAAAGAGTAGCAAAAATGACTAAGGAACAAATCATCAAACTACATCGAGGACCCGATTCAAATAACCAAAAAAGGAGGAATGAGTAAGAATGACCAAAAACATTTGTGCATTAGATATGCTTTTAGAAGTAGACCGCCAGGTGGATATTGAAAGATGTAAACTTTCAATAGAGTGACCCATTTCTCTACATTGAGAAAAGCAAATGGGTAAATGCCCCTAAATTCTAGCATGTCTTCTTAACAAAATTAAATGCAACATGATGTGTTACTATTCCCAAGTCCTTCTTGAAGAGGCTATATAAGGGACTCTCTTGTTATTTTGGAAAGGGCTCTCAGATTATCAAAAACAAAACTCTGTCCAAATTGAAAGGCATTACTGAGACTTTGAGCTCAGATTGTTGATCATATTTTGTTATTGGAATAAGAAAGAAAGTGACTTTTTAGACTTTGTGCTGTGATATCTTTGTTTTTGGGGAAACTGCTCTTATGTCTTTTTTCTTAATATAATTCTGTTCCTTTAATTCAATAAGCAAAATTAGTGAAAGTAGTTAGGAAGGTGTCTTAAAGCCAACTATGGAGAGACTTTGTGCCTCCATAATTGCCTTTAGTGTGTTTTCTTTTTATTTCTATGTAAAGGACCTTGGGATGACTTTGTTCCCTCATTGTCCTTCATATCTCACTCTTACACAATTGAGGTGGAGACTTTGTACTACATCTCAATCAGCTAGTTACTACGTCCTTGGTTACATTTTGCTTACTACCAAGAAGATTCTTGTGGTTTGCTGAATAATACTTCTAAAATAAGAGTGCTTTCTATCATTTCTCTTAAGATTTCTCCTTTGATTTACACACATCATCTCTAAAAAAGAGAGATGGATGATTTACCCTACCCTTGAGTATTATGTTCTATATATATATATATATATATATATATATATATATATAGGGAACCTCCCCTTGATGAGAGGAGAGATTAGTCCCCTTTTGATGTGGTAAACCTACACATTTGGATGACCAATCTTCCTACTTTGGATGATCAAACCTATTTTGTTTACTAGTACGCTGATCAACAAAATATTCAACCAACAATTTTCGGTGACTCCACTAGGGATATAGTTATGTGCATTCTAAAACCTCAAGTTTTAGATGAAATCAGTCTCTACCATTATCCATTATAGACTCCATTCCATTTCTATGTTTTACCCATTATTATTGTAACCTTACCATTCACCTCCACACTAACCAGGAAAGAGCATGCAGTTTAAAGCCTCAAGCTTCAAACTAAAGCAAGCTCAATTATTTTCCATTTTTGTTTCACAATCTAGCAGATTCAAGATATACATGAATCCAAAGGGCTAAAGGTATTGTTGACCCTATATTTGAATTGGTACAACAAAGTAATTTTGATCTGTTTCCTTCACCATCTCACCTCCAACAAACCAAGAGCTTTCCTCCTACTAAAGTCAGATCTCCATTGTTAAATGAAGTATCCACTTCTACTGTTGATAAAGCTTTGCCAATAATTACCCCTCTGAGGTTTGTTATTCCTCCTTTTCATAGTCATATAATGATAGTTCAAGGCCCCTAGGGTAATTCTTTTGGTCCTCTCAATCTTACTCCACCTCTACATGAGCTTCCACATAGTTCAAGGAGGAATTTACCCAAATTCTATGGTGATGGGAAAGTTCATCCTGATGAACACATTGCAGCCTTCAACATAGCCTGTGGCATAATTGGAGTAGAATTTGAAGATGTAACAGTTAGGCTATTTATAGAAACATTACAATGTGCTACTGTAGATTGGTTTTATCATCTACAAGCTTGGTTAGTAACTAATTGGAATACCCTCAAAGCTAAGTTTGAAGCTAGATTCAAACCTACAGAAGATGCACATGCACTTCTGGCTCAACTTACATAGATGAAGAAAGAACCTCATGAGCCAATGAGGGACTTCATAGCCAAGTTTGACAAATTGAGGAATAGAATTATTGTAATTGCTTGACCTACAGCTAAAAATCTCAAATGCTTCTTCATTAATTCTTATTTACCTGAAGTAAGTTTTATTTTGAGATGTGCTGGTCAAATAGATCTTGTTGTAGCTCAACATTTGGCCACTGAGGTAGAAGATGATCCCATCTTATCAGGGAAGATAAGAAGAGATCTAAATAGAAATATACCTTCATTATATTCTGAATATTCATCTATAGGCACCATAGATCCAATGGTGAGGAAGTTGGCAAGTGAGTTACTTGCTCTCAAAAAGTAAATGGCACAAGGAATGTCTTTTGCTCCTTCATACAGAGATATGCCAAGAAGGACATTTCCAAATTAGTCATATTAGGGAAATGCTACCAGGAATCAAGGGTAAAAAAATCATCTTTCTCCCCCACAAGGGAAACTTGCCCTAGAAGCTCCTCCAACCAATTCAGCAATGGGATACCTTGAAGTAGAATTAGAGCTCTCTTTCTAGCCTAAATTGAATCAAGTAAATGACATTGATCTCCTTGTAGAAAATCAAAAAGAATCAACTGGTGACTCCCACATTGGTTTCCTAAACTACTAGGATGAACCCAGAAGTAAAGGAGAAGCTTTTGATGGATCATTTTTAGTGTTTACCAAGTCCAAGAACCAATCAGTCCAACAAGCTGATAAAGGGAAGACAGAGGAGCAACCTCAACCATCAATTACAATTGCTAAGCATGGAACCACTCTACCTTTATACTCAAAGGATCTGGTGATCACCCAAAAGGTAAGTACATCAATTTCACTTTCACCTTCTACTTTAATTTCACAAACCAGCCCTCCTCCCAACCCTCCTAAAACTTAGAAGGTTGAAATACCTTCCTCTGTACCTAGCTCAATTTAGCCATTTGACATAATCGATCATGTCAAAAAGATAAAAATACAAATGTCTAAATTTGAATATTTGCAATCCAATCCTGATCAATTGGATAAGTTGGTCCAATGTGTTAAGAACCAAACTATCCCCATAAGACAAAAAGCTAAAAAAGTAACTCCTGATTCCCCAAAGAACATACCCATTCTGAATAATATTGTCATTACTCCTCTAGCTACCCTTGGGAAAATACAACCTTTCTATGTTTCCCTATTAATAAATGGTCACAAGCTAAGTAATTGTATTATAGACTCAGGCGCCTCTGACAATGTCATGCCTACTAAAGTAGCTAAAGCTCTTGGCCTCACACTGACCAAGACATTTGGGAGATGTTTCTCCATGGAAAACAAGCAAGTACCATTGTTGGGGCAAATCAAAGATTCCCAATTTGCATTCACAATGTTTCCAAACAAGAGAATCATGATGACTAACTTGGTGGCTGACATCCCAGCATCCTATGGCATTTTTCTTAGATGAAATTTTTGCAAGGATGTGGGAGGAGAACTAAGCATGGACATGCCTGAGGCAAGAATCCCTGTCAAAGGCATAATGAAGAGGTTGCTCCCTGAAAAGGAGGAAAAATATGTGGTCACCCAAACATCAGCCCCTAAAGCTCAAATTATTTTTGAATCCTCAAGTATGGGTAACTACTTTCTATCTATAGATGAATTACATGAAACATCTCATAAAATTATTGAAAGTGTCAACCTAGAAATTAGTTTAACTAAAATAGTAGAAGAACTAGTAGGTTGCAATACAAATGAAGGACCCTCCCTCTCTAATGAAGGAAAGTCTAAAGAAAAATAAGTATTTGATGAGGTATGGACTCTAGAATTTGATGGTAGTTATTCCTCTACCGATTCGAGAGCCAAGATTGTGTTGATATCTCCTCAGGGAGATATGTTTCCTTTATTTTACAAATTACAATTTAGCAATGCTAATAATACAGCTTAATATGAATCTCTGTTGCTTGGATTGAAGGCTACTCAAGACAAAAGCATCAAGTTTCTTCATGCTAAAGGGGATGCTGAATTACTGATTTGTTAAGTGAGAAAATTATTCCAAACCAAGAATGAAAGATTATGCCACTATTGCAACCTGGTTTGGGACTAAATTGAAAGCTTTGATGCTTTCAACATTTCTGCCATACCCAGGGAATTTAATGACAGAGCTGATGCACTTGATATTTTAGGAACTCTTTTAGTTTCTCACTCAGATTTCAAAGAAGACAGGTATACTATTGAGCTAGTCTGTAGACCAAGTGTTCCTATAAATGCTGATCATTGGCAAGTATTCAATGATGATCATCAAATCATTGCCTTCCTGGAATGAAAAGACAATTTCAAACAACTATGTTTTAAAGGTAGTGAACCTCAGAAGTATAAATCAGCCTCTAAATCTAGTTCACATATAAATGAAGAATTCTTACAGTAGAAAGGAAATAAAAAATTCCCAAAGGCCTAGTTTCTCTTGAGAAACTATTTGACAAGCATGATAGATTCATTAAACAACAATAAATAGATTCAAGTTTTTCTCAGGGATTCAATCAAGTAAATCTGACTACTAAATAAAATCCCAAGATGGTTAACATTGGTAAGTGTTGCACCCTTGAAGAAAGATTCAAGTTCACCACTCTACTCCATCAATACATGGATGTCTTAGTATATTCTTATGACAACCTAAAGTCTCTCAGACCTGATGAAATCTTCCATGACATTCCTCTCAAGGCTAACTCAATGCCCTATAAGCAAAAATCTAGATAGTACAATCCAAAAATATTAGGTACTATTTAGTTTGAGATACAAAAAATGTTAAATGCTAGAATCATCTTCCCAATCCATCATTCCACATGGATTGCAAACATAGTGCCTGTAAGGAAGAAGAGTGGAAAAATTCACATTTGTGTAGATTTTAGGAATCTAAATCAGTCATCTTTGAAAGATAATTACCCCTTGCCAATTATGGATCAAGTGCTTCAAATAGTGATAGGTTCAGAGATGTTATTAATGCTAGATGGCTTCTCAGGATATAATCAAGTTGAAGTTGGTGAAGCAAACCAACACAAGACTACATTCACCACACCTTAGGGTACATTTTCATATAGAATAATGCCTTTTGGCTTGATAAATGATGGTGCCACCTTTTAGAGAGCAATGGACCTAGCTTTCAAAGATGAGATGGGTAAATTCATAGTGATATACCTTGATGACAAAACCATCTTTTCAAAGCACTGTTTTGATCATGTACACCACTTACAACAAGTGTCGGAGCACTACCACTAGAATGGTATTTTCTTGAACCTTAAGAAGTCTATTTTTGGAGTAACAGAGTGGAAACTCCCTAAACACATTGTGTCTAAAGAAGGCATAAAGATTGACTCAGACAAAGTCAAGTCTATTCAAGAGCTTAATTTGCCTACAAGTAAAAATGTTGTTCACTCTTTCTTTAGAAAGGTGAATTTCTTATGGAGGTTCATCCCTAAATTTGATGAGAAGACTAGACACATTATGAACATGATGAAAGGGAAAACCACCTTTAGCTAGACTAAAGAAGGCAAGTCAACATTTTAGGATATCAAGACTACCATTGCCCATGCCCCTACCTTGGTTTGTCCATATTATAACAAAGATTTCATCATATATAGCTATGCTTCTGAACACACACTTTTAGCAATTCTTGTTCAACAGGATAAGGAAGGTATGGAATCTCCTATTTCTTTCATGGGTTGCCCTCTCAAAACCTATGAGATGAAGTATTCAAATGTAGAGAAGCATACTTATGTGGTGGTGAAAGCAGTCAAAAATTTATGATTCTATATCTTGAATTCACACACTACTACCTTAGTTCTTGACACTACAGTCAAGTCCATATTAACTAAACAAGAGTTTGGCACAAAAAGAGGTAATTAGATTGCAAAGATCTAAGAATTTGATCTAGACATCAATCCAATAAAGCTAGTCAAGGGAAAATACCTATGCCAGTTAATTGCTGACAATGAGCCAAAAGATACACAACATGTAGAAGCTGAAGTGGAAGACACACTAATAGTCTTTTTTGTCTCCACTACCAATGAGTGGTATTCAATTATTGCTCATTTCCTTACTTATGGTGAATTTCCTACTCATTTGTCTTATAAAGAAAGGAGGACTATCAAGTTGAAAGCTACCAATTTTGTCCTTTGGGATAATGTCTTGTACAAGAGAAGCATAGATGGAGTATTCCTTCACTATGTAGACAAAGAGCAACAAAGCCAACTTTTGAAATCCTTCCACAATCTAGCCTATGGAAGACATTTTTTTGCTCCTATAACTGCTCACAAGATTTTGTGAGCCAGGTATTAATGGCCAACTCTTTTCCAAGATGCATATAAGTGGGTGAGAAAATGTGAACTTTGCCAGTAATTTGTTGGAAGACCCAAGTTAACTACCCTACTTCTCAAGCCAGTGATCATAGAGGAACCTTTCTAGCAATGGGGGATTGATTTTATTGGGACTATAAACCCATCTTCAAGCATTGGACATGATTATGTCATTATACCAATTGACTATTTCACCAAATGGGTAGAAGTAATCCCAACTAAGCATGCTACTTCAGGGTCGTATGCAATTTCCTCAAGGAGAATATCATTTCTAGGTTTGGAGTTCCAACCAAAATTGTTACTAACAATGTATCTTGTTTCACCACCCAAGAGACTACACAATTCTATTTCCATTATGGAATTACACTCTCTCACTCTTTTGATTATTTTCCACATGGGAATGGACAAGCTGAATCAAATAATAAGAACCTGGTAACTATCATCAAGAAGCTAGTAGATGACAATCAAAGGACATGGCATAAAGCATTGATTGATGCTCTATGGGTAGATAGAATCACACCAAAGAGGGCAATTTGTATGTCTCCTTTTCAACTTCTTTATGGTATCAATGCTGAAATACCAATCACCTTAGAATTACCAACCTTGAAATTGGCAAAGGCATTTGAAGATCAGACATATGAAAGCTCTCTTGATAAGAGAATCATGTGCCTGACTAAGTTGGATGAACAAAGAACCATGGTGGTGGACTAAATTACTGCTCATAAAAGTTTGGTAAAGAAACTCTTTAACCAAAATGCCAAAAACTATGATTTCTAGATTGGGGATCAAGTCATGGTGTGGGACAAAAGGAGAGAACCAAAAGGGATGCATGAAAAGTTTGACTCCCTTTGGAGAGGCCCATTTATAATTCATCAACACAATGGTGAAAATAGCTTTCTTCTAAAATATCAAGATGGCACACTCATTTCTCTACCTTACAATGGGCAGCATCTGAAACATTTCAACTCTTGAAGTATTAGATCATTGTATCTGTACATATGTATATTTGTATAGTTTTTAATTCTATTTTGTTTTGTTTGTTTCCATTTTTGATGCCTTCCATTTCTGGGTAACATGACTCCATAGCCCAATGGTACACATGAAGACACTGGAGATTCTAGATTCTACTCCCTTCAATTATTTTTTACAATTGATAGAAGTTCCCCAACTGGAGCCAGCCGTTGTCCCCAAAAGTAGACTTCTCATTTTTTAAGACAACATGTGAACTATTTTAGTTCCTTAGACCAAAATAATCTCTTTCCTTCTCAAAATTTGTTATGAGCATTCAAATTCCTCATTTTTCAAGATTCTTAGAAATCTACGAACATTGTAGGTTTAAATCTACGAACTCTGTAGGCTTAAATCTATAGACTTTGTAGGCTTGAATCTACGGACTATGCAAGAAGAAAATCTACAGACTCTGCAGGCCAAGTTCTATGGGCTTCATAGGTTGATTTCTATGAACTTTACATGAAAGAAGTAAGCTCTCAACACTTAGGTGATTTCAAAGTTCGTTCAATGACAAGGCTCAACCAAAAGAGTTCATCGGCAAGCTTCTAAGCAAGGATTGAACCATTGAACCTTGAACCATTTTGGTTCAATGGGTTCAATGGGTTCAAAGGTTCAACATCAGTAACAATAGTTAAGCACATTTGTCAAGGTTCAAAGTTTAATCACTTCAAGGTTCAATGGCTTCAAAACACTTATCAAAAACAATGAAGGCTTGATTCATTGAACCGCTGAACCATTGAACCACTTTGGTTCAACAGGTTCAATGGTTCAATAAGTTCAACAACCAAATGGTTCAATGCATTTGGTTCAAAAAGATCAAAAGGACTTAGCCAAATAAAAAGAATGAACTGATTGAATCTTTGAACCTTAAACCAAAGGGTTCAATGAGTTCAAAAGTTTAAAGGTTCAACTAGTATAATGAAAATCAAAGAGCTTAGAAAGAACAAGGAAGTGACAGACTAAAGGTTCAACGGGTTCAAGGTTCAACAGGTTCAATGGGTTCAACAGGTTCAATGAGGCTTGTTTCAAAGAATCTTGGTTCAAGTGGTCAATAGAAATAAGGGAATGAACCACTGAACCATTGAACCAAAGTTGGTTCAATCGGTTGGTTCAAGCGACAAGTTCAAAGGAGTGCCCCAAGTGTCAAAGACACAAGTGCCCTTGTGGAGGGAATTTCCATGGCAAAAAGGACTAAGGAAATAAAAACCTGATAAAACTCAGTGGATGCTACCAAGTGTCATCTTTTGAGCCTCATTTCACTTTGTTTCTAAGAGCAGCAGATGCTACCACGTGTCACAATTTGAGATTCACATAAAATTGACTAAGGTAAATTTCCAAGGGATAAACAACCCTTGCAAAGGACACTCAGAAGCTGAAATGAACCATTGCAAAAAATTGAAAGGCTAATTTAGAGCTCAAACAGCCCTTATGGAGGGTAGAAAGGGGGAAAATGGACCAATTCAAAGGCTAAAAGAGAAAAGGGATTTCCTTTGGAAAAGTTCCCTGGCAAAAGTGACAAAGAGACAATTCCTTCGAACAAATTGTCTGAAAGAATTCCTTTAGACTTTTTCCTCTAAAAGAATTCCTCTAGAATTTTTCCTCTAAAAGAAAAGTTTGAAGAAATAGAAAACCCGCTATGCTACCAAGTGTCATCTTTAAAGTCACAACAAAAGCCGCCATGTGTCATCTATTGAGACACAGTATCAAATATAGCAGAAGTTGTCAAGTGTCATCTTCTATAAGGTTCTCAAAATACCTACAAAAATGACTAAGGAATAGAGCATCGACCTACATCGAGGACCCGATTCAAATAACTAGAAAGGTGGAATGAGTAGGAATGACTATAAACATTTGCACATCAGATATGTTTCTAGAAGTAGACTACCAGGTGGATATTGAAAGATGAAAACTTTCAATAGCATGACCTATTTCTCTATATTGAGAAAAACAAATGGGTAAATGCCCCTAAATTCTAGCATGTCTTCTTAAAAAAATTCAATGCAACATGATGTGTTACTATTCCCAAGTCCTTCTTGAAGAGGCTAAATAAGGGACTCTCTTGTTATTGTGGAAGGGGCTCTCAAATTATTAGAAACAAAACTCTGCCCAAGTTGAAACACATTACTGAGACTTTGAGCTCAAATTGTTAATCATATTTTGTTATTGGAATAAGAAAAAAAGTGACTTTTCAGACTTTGTGCTATGATATCTTTATTGTTGGGGAAACTATTATTATGTTTTTTTCCTTAATATATTTTCTGTTCCTTTAATTCAATAAGTAGAATTAGTGAAAGTAGTCAGGAAGGTGTCTTGAAGCCAACTGTGGAGAGACTTGTGCCTCCATAATTACCTTTAGTGTGTTTTATTTTTATTTCTATGTAAAGGACCTTGGGATGACTTTGTGCCCTCATTTTCCTTCGTATCTCACTCTTGCACAATTGAGGTGGAGACTTTGTGCTACATCTCAATCTGTAGGTTACTATGTCTTTGGTTACATTTTGAAATTACTACCAAGAAGATTCTTGTGGTTTGTTGAATAGTAATTTTGAAAGAATAGGAGTGCTTTCTGTCATTTCTCTTGAGATTTATCCTTTGATTTGCATGCATCGTCACTAAAAAAGAGAGATGGATGATTTACCCTACCCTTGAGTATTAACTTTTGTTTATATATATACAACATATCTATAGGGAACCTCCCCTTAATGAGAAGAGAGATTAGTCCCCTTTTGATGTGGTAAACCTACACATTTGGATGACCAATCTTCCTACTTTGGATGATCAGACCTATTTTGTTTACCAGTACACTGATCGATAAAATATTCAACCAACAAAATAAACTTAATGCAAAATATTTTAGCCTAAGTTATTTTATGACTATGAACTAACTAAAACTCATGCATGTTATAGGATCTGATGGTTCATTCTTCATCATAGAGGATGATTCAATGACACAACATCACTGTTGACTTTTCAATAGATCTCTAAGAGCCTACAATCTCAACATGTGTCATACGTGTATTCAAAATATGACTGAAAAGGTGCCAGAGTGTGGAAGGCCCATAGTGGTTCTAAGTGACACAATCATGGGGCTCAATACCAAAAGAGACCAATAATAAGTGAATGGTTGGATCACAATCAATGGCCCATGTTAATCCATGATCTTGATCTAATGGTGAAAAATAAAAGTGTATTTTTAAATGTTAATGACTAGTGCTTCAAGGGAATTTTTGAAAAATATCATGAAAGGTTCCATATTGATGCCACATAAGTACCATGTAAGTAAAAAATGATAAAAAAGGAGATATTGTGTACCTAAGAATGTAAACCTATAAAGGTGAAGGTACACATCAAATCTGAAGCATATATGATCTAAACTCTAAATGAGATACCACCATTAAATCTTCAAAACCCTAAAACTTGCATAAAATATCCTAAGTAAACTTGGATTAATTATAATGAATTTGAAAGAAGTTAAATTATGTTTTGAGCATGAAAGAGCTAACCAGAGACCATTTGCAATCTAGTTGTGAAAATTTTTCAAGTTCAAAATCCATGGTAGCACGAAGGTAGCAATTGAGAGATGAGATAGAGTCGTATCTATCCACAAACAATGCAAGAATAGTTTTCAAAGATACTAAAATGGACACTATAGCCCTAAACAATGGAAACAAGAATTGGTCTAGGCTCTTTTAGACCATTAAGGAAATGAAATCCATTACCAAGAAAGAATAAAGGATTTTTTATATTAATAAGAGGTACTATTACCTGGTTATAGTTTAAATGGTTGGCCTCCATTATGTTTATACTAAACCATAGGTATTCCATTATATCAATATCATATCTCCCATTTTTTTAGATATTAGAATTGATAATGACTTGATTATTCATGAGGGTAGCTCTAGGATAATGGTGTATATTCCCCTTTGGACTTTAAGAGGTACTATAAGCTCCTAAAACCCCATGTGGACCTACCCACAATCAAGGAATGGACCAATAAGAACAACCCATATACCATCCTTAGGCCATGGTTACTCGAGGGGAACCATGTATTCCAAGAATTTGAGGAAAGAATCCCAATTATTCAATTTAGGGAGGGAATTTGGGTAATCATTACCCTATGAAATAGAATATCTAGATCCCCTAAAACCACATATGTTAATAAGAGCTAGGTGTCTTATGTCTACTTTATGGTAGAGAAAGAGCTCACTCCTTTAATTAGGGATATAATTAGTATCCACCTAGGGAAAAAATTTACTGTCATCAAGAGGAATATTAGAAAACAATTTTTCATGATGTCCTACCTATTGGATGCTCTGCTAGCCTCCACCTAGATTCCTCACATCAAAAACTAGTCACCTAAGGGCAGATTCATAATTTCCCACCATTATTTGAAGCTACATATATTCAAGCATAGACATCACATGTAGTTCATTTATGATTGTCTCTATCTTACTTTGGTGTAATCCATCATAGGGATCCCTATGCCTAAGGTAAGCCTTTTAATCAAGAAATATGTGGAACTAATGGGAGATATCTAGCTTTACCCAGATTACACTATAATCAAAATTAAGGGAATTTTGATGCAACCCTATATGTTACCTATCTATGTTCCCAAAAATATAGAAGAGTAGAAAATTATATCTCAACTTATTCTTGGTGTTGATTGAGTATGCAAAGAGAAAAGTAAAGGCCTCATCTATCCCTTTCCTTTGATAATTAGAGGAATAGTTTTTCAAGATTGGAAATAGGTAGACACCATGGCAAGACATAGGGATTCCTTTGTGTTTCAGTTGGATGACCCCAAGTATTGGGATCCCAATAATGAAGTGGGAAATAATTTGAAGAGCAAATAACTACCCAAACTAGTCTATGAGCATTAGTTTGGTCTTTATGACACTCTCCACATCATTACTAGTAATTTTGAAAAAGTACTGGCTAGATTCAAAATTCACAATATTAAACTCCAACATAGATTAACTAGTGATGAGAAAACACTAGGGGAATATGGAAAATGTATCATCTTCAATATCATTTGATGTTTAGACCTTTTGATCCACCTTAAGAATAACCCTAAGTGGATTTTTCACAACCCCAAAGACAATTTGTATAAGGCACTGGTAAGGAGAATTTGGAGAAGATACTTAGTGGGGGACCTTCATCCTTAGCTCTCCCTCAAAGACCAACATCCCTTGTCAAAAACTTGCACATGATTGCCTTGGAGTTAGATGAAATAATGGAGGATGCCCTCAAGGTCCTCACTAAATAATATGGCTCTAAAAGAGAAGAAGACCAAGTTGAAGAACCACAAGCTCAAGTAGAGGAGGCTGAGTAGGAAGATAAATGAAAGAAATTTATCTTGGATTTGGTCCTATTGGCCCACCAAGGAAGAGGAAATCAAAATTGGTAATTGTCCCTATTGGACAAAAAAAGCCAAAGTTGACTCTCACTCATCCCATAAGTGAGATAAACTTATTGAGTAAAGAGTAACCCATTCATGGACCAATCATCCTTGATTGGTTCATTTATGGAAAGATGCAAAAGATCACTTCCTTATCCCATTCATGGGATCTGGACCAATCTATCAGTGTGGATGTGCATGAAGACATCAAGCCATGGATAAGTGCCTTGATGAAAGAGAAAGAGGAAAGAAGAATAGTAACCAATATAATTTCAAAGAGAAAACAAATGGATGTCCCAAGAGCATCAAGTATCACAAGAGTATAGGTCCCAAAATCTCTAAAATACATAGAATCATCTATTACTATGCAGTTCAATCTAGAGATAGTTGGATTAGAGAGAGTCATAACTATAAAAGCCATGGTGGGAACTAAAGAGTTCACATTCTATAAGGTTGACCCTTTACAAGTTTAACTCTAGTTGGAAGTTAGTATCCTAATGAATTTCCCATCCATGAAGAAGATACTAAAAGCCTCTCTGAGGCTCACTCAGCTCAAGTTAGTGCTGGCATTAGAGGATTGAAATAGAGAATTCATAAATTGGAAAAGGAAAAGGAGAAATTAGAGACCTAGGATATATTATCAATGCTTGAGGATATAATAAATATGTTTGAATCATCCTTTTTAATATGTTTGATTCTTTAAAATCAATGAAGCTAAGACAAGATGCATTGAGCTAGCAGAGTGAGGTGGTTAAAATATTGATAGCATAATGATAGGATGTAGAAGCCAAAATAAGGTATCTTATTAAAATATTGATTAGGAAAAGGATTCATATATTCAAAACTATTAGCCTATCCCACCTAAATGCTATATTTGGGGTAGTGGTGGATTATATCCAAAGTTTAATTGCTTGGTTAACAGGTTTAGATAGACTCCTTAGGGATGATCAAGAACTAATTGGTCAAATTAAGAAATTACATGTAACCATATTAGCTAATATTACCAATGATATATCCTTGGGAATTATTGATGATGTATAATATAAGCATAGAGTCACTTTGGTGATGTAGGAAGTAAAGGGAAGAATCCAAGATTAATCAGGCAGTGACAATATTATAATTTTGGGTATGATCTTCATTGCTGAAGAAAAGATTACAGAAGCCAGAAGTATTAAAGAATCTATGGCAAGGAATGATAGAGATTTTTAGGACTTATCTAACCAATAAATGTATGTCTCTTGAGGCTATCTATATATTTGTAACTTGTCAAGAAACAACATCAAAGAGCTATGGAACTTTTGTAAGAGCAACGTGGAGATCCTTTGGTAATGGGCCCATCGATTAATTAATATTCCTTTTTATAAAAACATTGTAATACTTGAAATAGGAATATTATTTTTGTAAAGGAATATGCTAGTATGTTAGCATATTTTCCTCTAGGTCAGTTTAGTTTTGAAAAGTAAATTTATTCTAAAACTTTCTGAAGGAGAATTGTCCTTATCTTTTGTACATTTTGTATCTTATAATTGACCATTATACTACATTATCTTTCAATAAAAGAAAGTACTACCATTTTTTAAAGAGATATTTTTTATCAAAATTTATATTCTTGAAGAAATTAATATAGTCAAGGAATTATACAAAGATTGTCCACATTTGATGTGTCAATTGTTAATATAGCTTTCTCTTGATTGTTGGTTCTAAATCTTGAATTTGAATAGTTTCTTTGAATTCTAAATTTGAATTTGTGATACAGGGTTGCTAATTTGTGCTTATGATGAATTGGTTGAAGGATCTTAAATTTTATTCATTTCATTTATTCTGTATTTAGATGTGCTTATGCTATTTGAGTTTGGTAACAAATCTTTAAAGTAAAATCTAGTTCCTACTTGTATGAATTCATATTATCCATATAAATTTGCCTAGTATGTGGTGAGATCCAAGATTATATTATTTTTCATCATATGTTGGTTAAATTTAGGTTTAATTAATAAATGAAACTTTGTCATGATATTTGAATCAAGGATCAACAATCACACATTCTCTTTCTACCTTACCCTTCCCTTTTTCTTCTTTTTAACTAGATCAATGTAGCCTAGATTTCATTATAAATATCCATTTAGATTAACCTATAGTTTAAATTTTGATAATTCTTCACTATAATTAGCATAGATACTTGAATTTCATAAATTATTTGACCATTATGGCTCCCAACCATACATTAATATAAATTTGGGGGGATAGTTAGACATTGTTTTATCATTATTTCATCATAGGTAACATCAAGTTGCCACAACCTATTAATCATGCTCTAAATTCATATAATTATAAAATGAGAAGCTTTATTGAATACTAAAGGACATATATGGTACACATAGAGGCATCAACAGGAGGAAAGGACAAGATGAGAGGAAACATGAACTATCAATGTCATCTATCAACAAACCATTCAATGTTATTCATTTAAATAGATAATTAAAATTCTTTTTGTAATCATGGAATTTTAAAAAATCAGGATAAGGATCTTTAAAATTCCAAAAATTGGCTTACATATAGAGAATTGAGAGAGAGGAGAGAGGAGACAAGAACCCCCAAAACTAAGAAATATAAAACCTTCACTTAGTCCTTTTCAAATTCCAATTTAGAATTTAATGATTAATATATTTTATTACTTGTAAAAATTGGTGTATGGGTTAAGGTGAGACATTTTTTGAAGATTTGAAGGATCCTTGAATAGGTCAACAACCTTGATTGGTGAAGTTTGTCTGATAACAGTGCCTAAAGCCTTGCTCAAGAACCCTATAATCTTGGTTAAATGCCTCTTTGACTAGAAAAGGTCCTTTCCTTGAAATTAGGTATTTAATTCCTCCTTTAATCTTCATTTAAACATTCCTCTTGGATATTCATGAGGCCTTTCCATGATCTATGGGTTTTTAGAAGATCTTAAATGCAAGTTTGAATCCTTCAATAAGCTTAAGCATTAGAAGGAAGGAAGCTCTTGTTGGGAGTCTTTGAAACCATTTAAAACCTTTAAAAATCTTAATTACTGATCCTTTACTTTTTCCTACCTCATTTTTGGTGTGGATAATGTGTATTATACTTTACAAAGTTTATTATAAGTCTTATACAATGATTTAGTGTTTAGGCTCCTTGGAAAGCTCATTTTCATCATGGCATAGAATGGAGAAGTGGAGCTTGTATTCAAGTATACAAATTTATTTAATTTATGGTATCCCAATATCATATTATACATATAAAAATTCCTTTGAATACATCAAACACATAAATACTTAATTTTGCACCAAAACCATGAATTTCTCCTCAAATCCTTATAACCCTCCAAACAAGTAAAACTCATTATCTAGAACAATCTAGAGATGACTATAATAAATTTAGAGTATTTTTAGATAGTTTTTATCCCCTTACATATCAACAAAAAAATTTGGTGATCATATCCTGAGTGTAGATGTACTTTATCGCTCATTCTCTCTCCCAAATTAGACATAATTAGCCCTCCTAGGCTTAGAAAGTAGAAAACTTGTTGCTGGGTGATCCCAAATATATGAAAATATCTAAAAGTGTTTGATTTACTTTTTTCACATTTTCAGAAACCTCCATGTCAATTTTGGGGTCTTGAGACCTTGTGGAAGTGTGCAAACCAAGAAACCACCTTGCTTCTTAGGCTTATTTTGAGCCTATTTGGGATCGCCTTGGAAAATGTGCCTAGTTTAGCCACTTAAAGAATATTTCATGAATTTTTTTAAGATTTATTAGTTTTTAAAATTCCAAAATTTCCTCATACCATAATTGGTAAGCTATTCCCTTCTTAGAACACTTAAAAACACTAATAATCATGAAAAATAAGTTTTTAAGAGTAATCTGTACAAGTGATGTCAGAAAAAAACACATGTGGAAAACCTAATTAGAGTAATAAACAAAATAAAAGAGTTTTAAGATAAAAATATATAATTTTACGTGAATTTTAATTCCACTTCTCTTGACTGATCACAATCAGGTTTTTAGAAGTGTTCAAGACATGTCTGGGGTCTTAACGATTGTTCATAAATATGGGACATCCAAATAAACTATTTCCACTTGGAAAACCTTATTTAATTACCTAATAATCCATCCCAAGTGTACAATATACCCATGATAAGTGTGAGATATGGTATGAACATCTGAAGTTGCTCTTTAGGTGGCTTGCTTAACTCTCTTGAGGCTAGAAAGAGGTCAAGTTTAATTTTTATCTCTTAAAAGTCATTTAAACTACTATGAATAGTTCATAAACCTTTATATTAGCTCCCAAATGATTATAAATTCTATATAAGTGTTCATTACACCTCTATATGCAACTAATACATTGATTAGGGTTCTTGGGTTTTAAGCTTGTTGTCTCTTTGCTAGCCCCCAAGGGAACTTGGATGAAAAAATGAGATTGAGTACCTATTTTAGGTGGTTTAAAAAATTATTCATGACTTTTTACTACCTAAATATCCATTAATAAGGTATAAAAACTTATTTTATGCTTTGAGACCAAATGAACCTACTTAGTCTCAAGACTACCCTTTGCCAATAGAGTAGGCAAGGTCTGAGACAAAATAATGAATATGCCCACTAATTATATGACCTTTAGGTGACCATTATTATCTCAATACACTAATTAAAATTATATTTACCAGTTTTAAAAACTTGATCACACTTATAGAGATCTTAAAACACCATTTCATCTAATGAGTAGTACGTCTTATCTTTGCACAAAGAACCTAGGAAAGTTATTTGGGTTACAAACATTAAAACTCACTTAATTCACAAAAAATATCTTTGAAACATGTATTAAATTATCCATATAATTATTATATATAATAATTTATCTCTCATTTAGGTATAAAACATTGAGTTTCCCTACTGAGGGTTTGAGTACAAAAAAACTTTTTTGACCCTAGAGGTTAGTAAAATGAGTGTTCTCTTTCTAATTACTGAATGAGAACTTTGATGTAAGTATTTTATAAGTCATCCACACTCTCCTTAAATTTTCATACTCCAAATTCCTAAGAAATGTATTATTTTCTCACTTAATTTGTGGCCTATAGGTCTAAAAGGGACTTTATTCTCCACTATGTCCATGTCGATTGTGTTCTTTGTTTTACTAAGACATCTTCACATAAAGACTCCACTCATACTATCCTCCAATGATTTTGAAACTAATTTATAACACCCTCCAAACTCATAACCTTGACTTCTCAATAATTTTTAAACGTGTCCTTGACTGTCTACTACAATTACTTGATTGTAGGTGTCCTACTTAGCATCTTAACTATGTAAGGTTTAGAAACCTAGATTGAATCTCACCTTAGTAATATAATACAAGCTCTTAATCTTGATTAAATTCTCCAAATTAGTCCAAGAACATTCAAACACCACCCAACACCTCTACTCTCTTACTCTCATGCTTAGAACTAGATTTGAGGTTTTTCCTTCACATCACTAACTTCCCCAAAGTTAAAAAATATACCTGAGATTTCGTTTAGGTTTCAAAATCCTCCTTATACTCTGTCCTCTTTCTTAGGTTTGAAATTGGACTAACTACACTAGAGGCCTATAGGTGGTCATTTAGGACATGTGACTATGCATAGTGTTTAGTAACTACCCTATCATCATTGATCTTCTTAGATGCTCTATCAGACTTGGAGTTCTAATTTGGTATAAACCCTCATAAATACCTTTACCTCTAACTTCAAGTTTAGACCAATCTACTCATTATAGCCTATAGGTGGTGTTTAGAAGGTTTGTATGGATTGATAAGGAGTTTAGATGCTTCAATACCTTGATAATGTCATTGAAATAACCTTTTAATCTCTTTGATATGTTTGAAAACATATTATGAGGTTCAAATTCATTTCCTTTATCCAATCTCCTCTCACACAACACTTCTTTTTAACATGCTTGATTGTACTTTCACCTTGGTTGTAGGTAATAATTTATCCTTTGTATGAACTTTAGGTGATAATTTTGTGTGAAATTAGACTCTTAGACTCATATGTGGTTTATTTATTCATATGAGTGGTACTCTATCTTCATTTACATAGAGGTTAGGCTCTCCATATCTTAATTTTAATTGAGGTGTTGATCTGGTTCATAACGAGGACCTATAAGATTAAGACCTATAAGTCACTATTAGATTATATATAATACTTATAATCCACCCTTTGTGCTCCTCAAGTCCTTATTAAATTGTCAACTATCATAAACCTCCATGGATCCACTGAGCATATGACAAACATATGACTATCAGCTCACTTAAGTCATAGAACACAATATGAAAAACATGTGACTATAGCTAGGCATATCACAAGGTCGTCAATTTTTATTTTGATCCACAAACCCATTTATGATTTATAAAATCAATTCATACTTGTTCTAACCAAATCACTCTTCATAGAAAGCAACTTCTTGCATCTCCTTCACAACTCTTTTTTGAAACTTGACTGATTATGTTGTTTCCATTCTTGACAATAGGCTCATTATCCATTCTTGACTATAGGCTCATTAAGATGAATTTGGATATACTATGAGATAAATCCTTCTTGATAAATAAGATTCTTTGATAGTCAATGGATACTACTCTAGTCATCGATCAAACTCAACTCATCCATCTGTAAGCTCATGCAATCTTCTCTCTCTATAAGTTTATATTGCATGTAAATTTGATTGTGCTTCCACCTATGGCATAGGTAACCATTTTAGTGTTTAGTGGAATTAATAAGTTATTATGATGTCATATTACTTATCCCATTTCTCCCAATATGATATAGTATCAAATTATTATCACTAAAAACTGTCAACTTGATAATCACTTACTTTTATGATTTAACTAGATGACCTTTGAAGAAACCTAATTGACTACTATAGGTGGTCCTTTTTTACCTATATAGACTAAATGAAAGTCCCTTGAGATTAATAATGACATGAATTTTTTTATGTCATAATCATTGAATAATTTGAAAACATTGGTGAACTTTTATAACCTCAAAATAACTTGAATAATATGGAGAATAAAGCATTTGGCATTTACCTTAAAAATTGCTAACTTACCTTAAACTTTACTAAACATAGTTATAAGGAAATTTAATTCATTGTCTTTATATAAATTTAAGTTAAAATAAAAACTCTCATCTTCCTAAATTATTTTATACCACTTTTAAGGTTCATCAAATACCTCATGAACATCTTTATGATTATGCACAATCCTTTGGAAGGTCTTACAAGATGATAACTCAGTCACCATAGTCTTTTGGTGTTACTTAGGCATTAGAGGCTATAGAAAGGTTTTTATATAATATTTTTATTTGGAATATTTAATTACTTATGATATTATTAACAATATCATGATTTTAAAATACACTTTTCACCTTCATGATTTCTCATAGCTCTTATTACTTGCCATTATGTTCCTTCTAGCCTGCCCATTAGGCCTATAAGAGAGTTTTGAGCTCTTAAGAGAGCATGGTCATTTGAAATAATATGGAACATAATATAGAGGAAAATTATTAATTTTTTCCTATATAATCCCATCAATATCAATGAAAACCTTACAAATATTATCTTCACACACTGAACATCTCATGATACCTTCAACTACACCTTGAGGAAGGGTCAAATGACCAACTAGGCTATTTAAAGAAGGTGTTTTTAAAAATTAAATTAATTTTAACATTGATTTCATGAGATATATGTGATAATACCTGAAATATTATCTTTTAAACTCTTGAAAATAAATACATTCCACTGATATATCAAGATTGCCTAAAAATTTCCAAATCTCAAGTTAAGACAGACAAAGTTTCCTATCAAAAATAACCTTATCAAGGAAAATTAATTTATGATAAAAAAATTAAAAAGGTATTAATTACCCCTATAATAATCCACCTAAAACCATTTTTATCCATTGATCTCAGAGGTGAAGGAATGGAGGCAAACCTAGACCCTGTCTAGATGACTAGCTCATAATGACCTCCTTATGCTTTTAGCGATGGTCAATAAATATGGGGGGATGAATATGAAAAAAATAAAAATAATTTTAATTTAATTATAGTATCTAAAATTTTCCAAATTTAAATCTCCTAACTCTCTCTCTCTTTCTCTTTTCTATACTGAGCATTTGAAAACTATCATTTTAGAGCAACCAAGGAGGTTGATATGAGAGATAAAATGGTTTTCTTAATTTTAAGACTTTAAACCTATTATAAATATTTTTTTTGAATTTTTAATGGATAAATAAGGTCCTAAATTTGACTAAATATCAATTCTTCATTGAAAAACTATATAAATGCCCCTAAAATAGGCCTTTTAGCACTAAAACTACCAGAATCACTTGAGAAACATGTTGAAAATGCTAAAAAATGTATCCATTGGATATTTTCATGCCTAAAAAATTACATCATGTATTTATAATAAAATTTTAGAATTATATGGGTGATAGTTTAACCTTTGAGGTCAAACTTGTCAACATTTTGGTGACTCAATTGGGAAACATGCCTATTATGCTTAAGAACCAGACCATTGACATCTCCTTTGGACTCATAAACACTATTACATTATAAAAAAATCATTATTATACTTTATCCATCAATACAATACTCTTGAATTGAAACAAGACTACTATATCTCCTCAAAAATAGGAAAGAAAAGACAACAAAACAAGGAAACTAGGCTAACAAAACATAAGCAAACTAACATGATTGATACCACTTGGAGGAAATATAAAATAACTAACTCTAACCTTTAAATAATCCTCCTCCAGGATCAAAAGCAATTTTTTTTGGATCACTTACTTCACATCATGAACAAAGACATGATACAAGATTCTTCTTATACTTTTGTTTGATGGAACTCATTTACTTTATGGTTGTAAATCCTATTGAAAAAATTTCAAATTAATCATAAAAATTGAAACAGTCACCAATGAAGACATATTCATCTTATACTTTAGGATATTTTTTCATACTTATTTTAAAATGCAACCTCATCAAGTGATACCTCATATATGCATTTCCCTTGAGTATTTATGGCATCTTGAGTGACCTCATCCTTCTTACCATCTACTTAAAGTTCACCAAGATATTTAAATAGCTTTGAATATTCAATCTAATCTACATCATGGTCTTCAATGAGTTACTCTTGATCAACCTTATCATAGGCATTTTATCTAATGGGTAACATATCCTTACAAAGGTCTTGAATCTCTTGTAGGGACTCAATGTACAACTACCAATCATCATTTTATTCCTTAATTTGATTAACCTAAATGAGATCAGCTTGAATGGCATATTGATCCTTCTCAAATGGATCCACAGGTATATCAATAATGTCAAATATGAAATCATATGATTGGTAAATAACCTTATTAAGGTCAAATTACTCATGCTCAACTACTATTTCAATAGATTCACTATTAGTAAACACTTAAAACTCACCCATAAAGTCATGGTACAACTTCTACCATTATTTGTATTCATCTTGTCTATCAAATATAAAACCATTAGGATTGGATTTATCATCTTCCTCCTCCACCTTGAATGGAAACTCATTGGTCCAAGAGAGAGTTAACTCATCATACTTGTCAAACTCCAAGTCTGGTTTTCTTTCTTTTCCCTCATGAAGAGGACTACCAATGAATAATTCTTCATTGTCTTCACTCATAACATCTTCAATAGAGATATTTTGAGTTTATTTTATGGCTAAAACCTCATCAAGATTTTTAAGGACCACTACTTTCTCTAACCTGCTTAACAAACTCTCATCTCTAGTTAGATTTTCATCTTCTTCACTCAAAGCAAGAGGTTATTTTTGATAAAATAAGAGGGTGGGAGGGAAATAGAGTTCATTTTTTGTTTTTAGATTTAAAATGGTGTCCCTCCAACTTGGAATTATGAGTTTATACTTATTTAAGAATTCTTGGAGAGACTCTTAGGGAAGGAGGAGATAATTCTAATTTTGTTTCTTCCACTTAAAAATTAGTTCATCAACCTTCAATGTAATTTATGGCTCATATGAAGATAAGACCTGATGAGTAGATGGAATATTTGTAAATATTGAGCACTCTCTTGGATTTACGTGGAACACCCTTTTTACCTCTTGGTTTTGAGTTGGTTCATGAAGAATCTCTTTCCAACTTGGGAATTTCTTTGGGATGGACTCAACAACCTCTTATTTCTCTTGATCAAAACATGATTCATTATTATTTTCCCATGACTCAACAACCTATTATTTTTCTTGATAAAATCATGATTCATTACTCTTTCCCCATGACTCAACCACCATTTTCCAAATTGGAACTTCCATCTAATCTCCTCTCACACACCACTTCCTTTTAACATGATTGATTGTACTTTTACCTTAGACGTAGATGAAAATTTGTCCTTTATATAGACTATAGGTGAGCATTTGGTGTGAACTCAAATTATAAGACTCTTAGACTCATATGTATTATAGTTATTCTTATGATTGGTACTCTATCTTCATATACATAAAGGTTAGGCTCTCCATGTCTTAAGTTTGCCTGAGGTGTTAATCTAGTCTATAAAGAGGACCTACATGGCTAAGGCCTATAGGTAACTATTAGAATATAGTTAGGAATACTAATCCACCCTTTGTTATCCTCAAATATTTATGAAATTATAAAATCTATGACACTTCTTATCACAAACCTCCATGGATCCATTGAGCATATGATAAACATATGACTATCAACTCACTTAAGTCACATAACACTATATGATAAGCATGTGACTATAGGTACTCATATTTTAATGTCATCATTTTTATTTTGATCCACTAACCTCTTTATTATTTATTAAATCAAGTCATAATTGTTCCAAACAAGTCACTCTTAATAACAATAAACTTCATGCATCTCATTTACAACTCTTCATAATTTGAATCTTGACTGACTTTGTTGTTTCCATTCTTGACTGTAGGATCATTAAGATGAATGTGGATATAATATGAGAGAACTCCTTATTACTCAATAAGAGTCTTTGATATTAAATTTATAATACTCTAGTCATTCATAGAACTCAACTCATCCATCCATAAACTCATGTAACCTTCTCTCTCTACAAGTTCATATTACATGAAAATTTTACCGTGTTTCCACCTATGGTTATAGGTGACCATTTTAGTGTTTAGTGGGATTAATAAGTCATTATGATGTCATATTAATTATATAATTTCTCCAAATATGATATATTATAAAATTCCTATCACTGATAACCTTAAACTTGATAATCACCTACTTTATGGATTCAACTAGATGACTTTTGAAGAAATCTAATTGATTGATGTAGGTGGTCCTTTTCTACCTATACATATTGAATGAAACTCCCTTGAGATGAATAATGAAATGAATTTTTTTATTTAATAATCATTTAATAATTTTACAACCTTGGTGAACTTGGAGAACCTCAAATAACCTAATAAATATGGAGAACAAAGCATTTGGAATTTAGCTTAAAAATTGATAGTTTACATTAAACTCTGCTAAATAGAGTTGTGTGGAAGTTTCCTTCATTGTCTTGTTATACCTTAGAATTAAAATAAACACTCTCATCTTATTAAATAAGTTTATACCACTTTTAAATTTCATAAAACACCTCATGAACACGTTGATGATTATGCACAATCCTTTACAAGGTTTTACAAGATGATAACTTAGTTACACACAATCTTTTCGTGTTCTTTAGGCATTAGAGGATCTAGAGAGGTTTTTATCTCATATTGCCATTAGGTACCTTTAATACCTTATGATAATTATTAACAACACCATGACTTCAAAGCACACTTATTCACTTTCATGAGTTGCATAGCTCTTATTACTTTCCATTATGTTCCCTCTACCCTACCCATTAGGCCTACACGAGAGTTTTGAGATCTTAAGATAAAATGGTCCTTTGACCTCATATGAAACATAATATAGAGTAAAATCAATAATTTTATCATATATAATACCATAAATATCAGTGAAAACCTTACCAATATGCTACTCACATAGTGAACATCTAATGATACCTGTAACTACACCTTGAAGAAGGGTCAATTGACCAACCAATCTATCTCAAGAAGGAATGTTTCAAAATTAAAGTACTTAAAACCTTTATTGGATTAAATATATGTTATAATATATAAAAACTCTCTTTTATACTCTTTAAAATAATTGCATTCCACTGATATATCAATATTGCTTGAAAATTGCCAAATCTCAAGTCAAGAAAGGAAACTGGTTTCGTATAAAAAATACCCTTATAAAGGAAAATTAGATGATGATATAAAAATTAAAAATGTATTATTTACCCCTAAAATCATCCCCATAAAACTATTTTTCTCCATATATCTCATAATTCAAGGAATGAAGGCAAACCTGGACCTTGTCTGGATGACTAACTAATAGTGACCCCCTTACACTCCTAGTGATTATTCATAAATATGGGGGATGAATACAAAAAACCAATGAAAATAATTTTAATTTAATTAGGTTACATAAAATTTTACATATTTTCATCTCATAAATCTTTCTCCTCTATCTATAACGAGCATTTGAAAACTACCCTTCTAGAGATGTTAATGAGGTCGATATGAGAGATACAACATTTTTCTTCATTTTAAGACCTAAAACCTATTATAAATCACGTTTTTAAATTTTAAATGGAGAAATAATGTCTTGAATATTCATCAATATCAAATTTTCATTGAATAACTATACATATTGCCTCAAAATAGACCTTTTTGGCACTAAAATTGCCATAATCACTTGAGAAGCTTGTTGAAAATGCTAAAAAAGGTACCCATTAGATATTTTCATGCCTAAAGAAGTACATAATTTCCTAATAAGAAATGTTTCAAACTATATGGTTGATAGTTTGACCTATGAGTTCAAACTTTTTGATAGGTATGTAACAACTTATTTCATATCACTCAACATTTTACCAAAGGTAATTTCTCTCCAATTGGTCTTGAAACATGAATTGCTTATAAATAGGGTTTATAGGAAAATTAATGCTTTTGACCCTAAATTCTATGTCATGGTTGTTTATTCATTTAAAAATTACTTAACTCACCTCTATGGCCTTCACCAAAGTTCCCTTACATACTTGATATACCTCCTGGCCTCATGTTCATGCAAGATTTGCATCTTTCTAATCATATTCTTACTTATAACCTATAGATTCTTGACTAGGCCTGTCTCCTTGCTAAAGATCAAAATACCTCTTATTGATTGTTTCCTTTCCTCATAAGGATTCAAACATTCATATAATTTCCCACAAGTCCTCTCACACCTCACAATTATCAACCTCATCTCAAAATTCATATTCTCTTCTCATTTATATTTTCAAACATGTAAATGCATGTTCTCAACTTGGTATCACTACAACCTTACTTTGGAGAGGTTTAGAGTTGAGTTCACCAATATATTAAAGGGTATTATAGGAATGATATACTATATTATCACAATAGTAAACCAATTCTAATATTGGTTTATTAAGGTTCAAACCTCCATATTCATATCTACCTCTTAGGTTTCTAACAATCTTGTAGGTGCACAATCCATTTGAGGAGTTTGCTAGGGGATCTATAAGTTCATCTTGGTCTCAATAGATGTAAATTATCCGAAGGGTTATAAAAAGACTTTTCCATCTATTATAATACATAATCACCTTATTTCCTCAAATCTCTTATCACCAACATGTGTTTTGCTCATGTTACCTATTATAGGCCTCTAAGCAGTCATTTAGGCCAAAAACATTCAGTTATCCTTGTTTGGTCTTTTGGAGTAGGCTAACTGACCAATGATGGGGATATGTAATAACATGAAACATTATTTTGAAAACCTCTTCCATCACTCCATTGGGTAAAAATAACCTTAGACATTCATTTGAAGCTCTCATGGTCCTTCTTTTCATGTTCACATAGTCCACTTAGTTGACATAGTCCACTTGAAAGAAAATTGAGTTGAGATTTAAAGGATATTTCATAAATGTTTGGATTCTTAGATGACTCTTGTAGGGCCTTGACAGAGTGATTTTTAGGTCTATTAAGATAACAAGGATTATAGTTTTTTATAGAAGCATGGTTGTGCTTGCTTGTATTTCCTTGAGTGTACTTGAATCTTCATTCTCTTACTATTGGTCTAATTAGTTTGGGTTTAAATTATTTTGGTTCTTTTGAAAAATGGAATAGATCATTAGGTCATGCCTTAAAGATTCTAAATAAACTCCCACTGATACCATTTGGTACCAATAGGTACCTACAAGTTTTTAGAATCATAGGTCTACAAAACCTTATTGACATTGGCTTAAATAAACCACTAAAACACTTGACTTATAAGGCTTGTCACCTAGATTTCCTTCTTGAGAATTTTTTTCAATACTATCTTAAGATGTTTCTCTCCTTAAGGATCATGAACAATGAAATCCACATTCACCTTCGATAAGTTTTATCCACCATGGCTACAAGTTCTAACTCATTTAACCATATTATTGACATTTTTGGCCTCACAAACCAAATACCAACCCTTTTAGTAAATTTTTTTCATGATAACTCTTATAGGTTCATTCATGATGTCTGAAACTTGTCATGATCTCATGTATGTATTTTGAAGTTCTTTGAGTCTTATGACAGGTCTTATGTTATCATAGAGCCTATTTGTGTCATCACATATCACAACTACCTTAGACCTATTTGGTGATGTATTAGGTTTCATAGTGATCATGTAATATGTAGGAAGTTGTCATTGTCCTTATCAAGTCTAGGATTATGGTCTAAATAATGTTTGGAAAGATTAAGGACTTTATAAAAATTAAGGTAGTTTGGCAAGATTAAGGTTTCTAATCCTTGGATTTTTAGACCTATTTAAGTGAGTTCATAAAGAGTGAACTTTTCTAGTGGTATGTAATAGTGTTTGGACCTTGTTTTAAGTCATGTCATAAGGTACATAGTATGTTTAAGGTCATAATCTATGATGCACTCATCTATGCCCAATTCACACCTTAGTTCACCCTTGGATTCCATCAAATGCCCTCAAAATGCCTCACATAAACTTGTTTTTCTTGTAAACCTTTAAAAATGGGGAGTGTTTGAAAAAAATCACATTATAAGAGGTATTAAAAAGGTCCCCTAAGTCACCACTAAGTATTTCATGCCATAAAGGGTCTATTTGAAGACTTATTTCCACCTCCCACTAGTAAAATGGACCCCACACATGGGAAATAGGTGTTCTTTCAACTTCCCTTCATGTACCATCAATTTGAAATGTCATCTAACTTATTTTTTCCCTCTTTCTACCCTAAAATGGTGGTTTTAGCTTAGAAACATGGAAATAATGGTGAAAAATGGTGTTTTAGGTGCCTTTTATGAGTTGTATGAAATAGTATGATCATTCCATACAAGGGGAGATCAGATATTTAAGATTAGCTTATATCAAATGTCTATATAATTTTCAAGGTCATAAGAGGTAAAACACATCCAAAATTGTTACCCTCTCTTCACTAAGTTCCTTGGTAGCTCAGGTAGTCTTTAAGGTTTTCACTTGTTCCATACAAGAGAGGTTAGATTAGGAGATGGTCACTTGGGCATAAAAATGGGGTCCCTTCACCTTCTTATACATGCCATTTTTCATCAAGTTCATGGTAAGATCTTCATTAATAATCATTAAAAAACTATCAAATCTAAGGTCCTTCTTCATCTATGCAAGTTTTTAAAAGTATAATAGTTCTAGTAGACTTTTGAGGAGTTTTTAAAAATCAATGTCTAATATCTATTATTGAGGTCCTAACATACCCTATCCACCACCCTTCACCCTTATTTCACATGTGTGGAGTGTAAAGGCAAGAAAAACTTCATGTTTCTTCATTTTGTAGATGATAGAAAATGTGTTCCTAGTTAAAGAGCCTTCAATATATGGAAATGGAGGTGGATGAGGTCTTATATGTATAGTGGAATCCTTGAATAATTTCCTACCTCTCTACCTTTCATGATCAAATATACCTTTCAAATCTTACTTTAAGTGTGAATACCTTGGGTGATGTGGTCTCCTTTGCAAGATAGAAGATAAGTATCTACAAAATATATTTTGAAATTATTTGAAAGACACATACACATCCATTTCATTCATTCCATGACCTGTTTCACCTTCCTATGTTCATCATACCTCTAGATCTAAACATCCTCACCCTCATGCCTAGTATGCAAGATGAGCCTCTCATTGTCATTTCAATTCATAGAAGACAAGTTAAACAAGTGTAGTGTTCATGGTTGGTCTGAGATGTAAGGGAACATTAAAAGCCCTGAGAAGTCACAAAAATAAAAAAAATGAGGTAAAAGAGATATGAACTACAGTCATGAATAATGGATATAACATAGTCAGTTAGGTTTCAAGGTATATGAGTTATGAAGAGGATGTAAGAAGTTATTTGCCATGGAGAGTGACCTAGTTAAAACTAGTATGATTTGATGATGTAAATTATTAAATAAGTTAGTGAATCAAAATATAAATATAAATGATCATTTTTAGATATGTTCACCTATAGTCACATGCTTATAATATAGTGCTCTATGACTTAAGTGATCTGATAGTCCTTTGATGTTCATATGCTTAGTATATCCATCAAGGTTTGTGACAAGAATCACATGGAATTGACATTCATAAGGATAACTAGGTTACATATGAGCCTAAGAGTCTTAAAGGCTGAGTTCACACTAAAAGTTCACCTACAGTTCATACAAAGGAAAAATGCTCACCTATAGCTAAGGTCAAAAATTAGTTATGCATGATGTATTGAAAGTGTATGATGTATTGAAAGTGTTTATGAATGGAGATTATAGGTATGAGAAGACATTAAATATCCTAATTTATAAACATAAGTTTTAATCTTGCTATAGATATCAAAGAGGCACCTACTTATACCTATAACTCAATCAAGAACCCAATTGAGACCTATAGGTAGGGTTTCAACTGAAGAGAT
Source organism: Torreya grandis (assembly GCA_037957365.1). NCBI lineage: Eukaryota > Viridiplantae > Streptophyta > Pinopsida > Cupressales > Taxaceae > Torreya > Torreya grandis. Next base: position 709,299 of record JARHVA010006174.1, read on the forward strand.
AAAGGTGTCTGAAACCTTATATGAAAGATTGGAAAGGGAACTTTATTTTCTTTTCAAAATGACCTTAATGTTTTATTAGTACACATCAGTCCTTGAAGATGGACAAAATAAATTTAATGTGTATTAGGCTTATTTAGCCTAATCGGGCCTAAATAATCCTGTGTATGCCATATAAGGGCTTATGCATGATGATAAAGGCCATTTAAAGGTTGTAACATATAAAAAAATAGGTAAGAGATATGACACAAGGGTTTCATGGATATTAACATTTTAGATAGGTAAATAAGGTAATCATAACCACCTATAGCAGTCAACAAACCTCACTTACCACCTAAATTCAAAGTATAAGGAGAAGAGTGAGTGTCTTGAAATTTCATAAAGAAGTGAGTACAATTAAGGCAAAAGATTAGGAATTTCTTCCTCTAATCCATCAGTCCAATTTCATAATTTGAACCTCTTGGAAAATATTAGGCCTATTAAGCCTTAGATTGGTATATAGGCTTATTATTGTAATCTATGACACTTTACATGGAAGGTGATACAAGGATGGGAGAGTTTCAAGAGAATATGTAGGTGGAAGTTATATTATCATGGTATGATGATTATAAAAACCTCAAAATGCTATCAAGAAATGGTTTCACACCCATAATCCTAACATGATTAAGAATATCTATAGGCAAGGTAGTAGACCTAATAGGCTTAATCCAATACATATAGTCTTGTATGTCAATGGAAGGCTTATAAAAAGTTTGGGGTTGTATAAGGATAGAAAAATTTGAGGAAGTATGAGATATAAGAGTAACAAGTTCTCCAAAATGCTAGATGCTTCAGTTGAAGCAAGAAAAGCACCCAATCAAGCCTTAGGGCTACAAAGGCTTAATTTCCTATTAAGCCCAGAATTAACTATGTGAAGGTATAAATTATGTAGATTTGGTGAATATTTAGTTTATATAATGTTGAAAATTCCCAATAAGATGATACATAAGTTCTAATGTAGTGGGAACTAAATAAGACCACTCAGCCCCCTGCATTACTATCTGGCACTCAGATTGGTAATGTTATTTATAAGCAATCTCATAAAAGTGAAAGTAAAGGTGGTCACCCAAATATTTGGATACAATTGGGAAGTTTTATATTAGTGATAAATATGGTTTTATTATTAATTTTAACCCCCCAATTCATCTATAGTTAATTTAGCACCCTAAGACTCGGTCAAGGCCAATTAAGCCAAAAGCTTGTTTAAGGCCTAGAGATCCCATAACACTATGAAGTAGGCTCAAACTAGGGGAAGATATAATAGGGGTAATAGGTTATACCAAAGTATAATCAGGTAGATAAAGGTATAAAAGGAACCAATTCAATCTAAAGAATCACTTCAAATTATTCAGTCATAGACAACCAATTTGAGTTATACTTTTTAACACTCATATATTTAATCACAAGATCACTCAGGTAAAATGATCCTAGGGGAATTTGGGAACCCATGTGTAATAAACATACATGTAGGATTGAGTTGGATTTAGGGGTACACCTTTATGGATGAACACTAAGACTACAACCCTATCTATATTGCCTGTAGATAACTACAAGTTCACTTCTCTGCATTCATATATTAACACACTCTTTGCATGATAACCTAAGCTTGTCAAGGATATTATGAGGGTATATTTAATAAAAATTAATTTCCATAACTTTGGGTTTAGAGGTCTGGTATTTAAGAACCATCATCATGATGGTAGACCTCTAAAACCCTACTTAAACCTTGAGGTAGATCAATTTTGGGAAATGTGAATATTTTGGAAACCTAGCACCATATAATGGTATAAAAACACCTATAACGTAAAATAAACTTAGAGAAGGACCTAGTCATGGTATCTGATTATATAGAATGGTAAAAAAACTAAACTTTTCCAAGAAAATGATAAGAAATAAGGGTGTAGAGTTTGTTTGAGATATTCCAATCATTGGAAGGGAAGGTTTGTCACTTTTTCCATCCTATAAAGTCATAATATTTATTATAATTCATATATAAATTCCTTTATAAGTTCACTCAAAATAGCCAGTCGATAAATACTAGAGAAAGGTGGACTAGTCATCTAGGAAAGGTGAAGTTACAAGTGTCTACTACCTATATAACCCTACATTATGGTTGATGATATGATACAAACCTAAAACACACATATACATCTAATTTTAAGTTTATATCTAGTTTTCATGGCCTTTCAAAAGATAAACTATCAAGAAACTAGGCCTAATGGTTTAGTGAGACATGCCTAGTCAAGTAAAAGAGGACTACTAGTATGGAAAGACTATTAGAAGAGTTATTTCAACATCATTAACCTTATAAATAATGCTTATATGGTGATATATACATTATTCATATCCATTACAATAGCTTGAAGATAGTTTTCTTGTTTGGTTAATGCATGAGAGGAGTAATGGGATGTTCAACGCTTCATGAAGGTTAATTATGCCTCAATTGCACATTGTAACTATTATGAGAGGAGTTATGGACTATTTTAGGCATGTATATGGCTTAGATAAAGTAAAAAAATCTGAATCAACCTCCATTATACCATCTCAATTCCTAAGATCCATTGAAGAACCCCAATTAAGAAGAGCTATGCATGGGGAAAGTTGAAATAAGATTATTTGTAACTAATGTAACTATACACAGAGTGGACTATGGTCATTTATAACCTATCATCTATAACTCCATGCCACATTTCCCTCTCTTTCTCCCCTCATTTTCTATATATTCATGCCTTATGGCCTTGAGTTGTATCCCTCTCTTGGGTATGAGAAAAGTCTACCTAATTTTTACTCTATGAACCTCTTGGAATTTTAATGAATTGCTCTAGCTTTTCTATGATCAATTTATATTGCATTTATGATTGTTTTATATTCATAAGTGGTGTATTTTCCCTTATATAGGTCTAATTCCTTCACTTAGATGCTAACAAGTTCTCTATGTAGGTTATATAGTGTATTAAAATCTCAATAGATGAGTTTAAGAGTGAACATTTGATTCTAAAAGTTTAGAACCAGACCTTCCTCTTATTTCCCTTATGCTTTAGTAATTAATATCAACCTTTACATGAAAAATTATTACATATATACCATTAGAGAAACTAATTCAATCCATGCATTGTCCATTAGTGTTCTTTGAGTTCAAATTGAGTGTATGAACTATCATGTTGGTGCATCACCACTTTAGTGTAGATTTCCATTATGCAATATCTTTTCCCTTTTCTTACCAATAGAACTATGTATTAAGAGGAAGATTAAAGTTTATAAATCAAGGGAGCTATCCCCATAAACTCTAGGTTTGGCCTATACAATAGGTAACCCAAAACCTATAAGTTAATTCAACATTAGTCCAAGTTTGTGGAGGTTTTGAATAGTCATTTTAAAGAGGGTGAAACTTTGGTAGCTAATAGTTAGGGCATTCTCAATGTGACCAAAATTTAATTTCCTTTAATCATGCTTTGTTAGCCTTAGAGGAAATCTATAAACTAATTACATTTAGTATCAACATCTACAATCAAAATTTGATAACAAGGGTCATCACAAGTCACCATCTCAGGGGTAGGAAAGGTTATTAAGAATTTTATCTTGATATTTCATTGATTTGCATGTGCTAAATGATGAATAATAGATGAATATGGTGTTAAATTATATAATATACTCACTTATGAGTAGCCCTATGATCCATTCTAATATCATTTTAATACCTACCAACCCTATTCTAACCCCTATTATCCTTACATTCAATCTTGTCATCCCTATAATGATTCCCCTTATTGCCAAGACTACCAACCCCATTTTGAGCATCATCTACCTCCTTGGTAGTCTAGTTGTCAATCTAATCAGTCATGGAATCACCATGATGTTCTTGAATATCCCAATTATGTCCTAATTCAATCTATATTAGGCCTTAAATAGACCCTATTAAATTATGAAAGAAATATGGTGAACATTGACACATTGAAGGGGTATCAACAATAAATTCCAAATCATGTGATTGAAGGTATGAGAGATTTATTTCAATAATACAAATGAGAGTGGTCATATTTCATGAGGGAGGGTCATTAAAGAGTCAATATTGGCATACTTTATATAAATGGTCTAATTTCCAAAATTAAGGAGAAGCTGATAGTGTATGAAGGACAATAGACTCACCATCATCAACACTGTCTCCCCTAATGCACCCCATATTAGTATTATGATGAGATGCCCACCACCCCTCAAAATATCCAATCATTTAAGTATCAAATCCCTCATAACTCCTCATAATCCTTTTCAACTTTACCATCATGAAAATCTATCTAAGAAAGAGTGAAAGAAGAGGAAAAGGTGTGCTTTGAAAGGACTAGTCATCATGAATATACCCTTGATTAGTCAAGACTTGATTTTGAGTCCTACCTTGCTCAATAAATTGAGGTTATAGATAAACACCTATATTAGATAGTGGCAATTTCAAAATCAGCATTATCTCAGATGAATACACCTCCATTCATTCCCTAATAAGTAGTGCGCATAATCCAATAGACTCTTAAACCCAAGTTTCTAACATGTAAATAAGTGCTAAAGTTAAGGGAGAGAGAAGAGTAGTCAAAAAATCCTAATATCATTCAAGATTCTAAGACATTTCCTTCATGGAAATCCATCCAAATCAATGTACAAAAGGAGGAGATAATGATTGTTGAGAACAAGTAGTTCAATAAAGGAAATAAGGCATATATGTCATCTATCTTAAAGTCACTCAAAAAAATATCCTATGCCACTCCTTGAAGAGGTAAAAAAAGAAAATTATATTGAATTGGTAGCTGATGATGATGACCTAAGTGAGATTGAGGAGGATATTGTCATTGGGATACCCCTTGGCAAAGAGGGACACCATTCATCATTTAAATATGTAAAATATGATGAGATACATGAGTGTGATGAACCATAAGAGGAAGACACATCAGTTGATCAAAATGAGGATGACTTATAGGACCTTGTTGATGACATGGAAGTTACCCTTCATCATGGTAGTCTTCAAGAACTTGCATCAGTTTTAGAATACAAATGCAAACCAAATAAGGAGTTTGATCAACAAACCAGTGTCCAAATTGATGATGCCCCAAGTAAATATGAACCATGTGAAGATCAAGCAAGTGATTTTTTAAAATTTATAGGGGTAGGTTAAAATATTCTTAAAACATGCTTTGATCTAGTCCAAGTTGAAGAGAGAAATGTCATCAAACAAGAAAGGGGTGGACCTTTAAGCATGCTAATCCAAGAGGTTGTCTTATCTGCAAATGACCTATTTGAAGTGTTCAAAAAAGGTTACCATCTCCTTTTTCCACTTGTAGACGACTTTTCACTCTTGGAGGGTGAAAATAAACTAAAGTGGACTCAAAGAATCATGAAACTAGATGAAATTCCCTTAGAATGTAACCATACAACCATAACAGAAGGGCCACTTCAAATTACTCATTTTGATCAAGAGAAACATTTAACTGAGGCAAAAATTAGATTGTTGATGTAAAGAAGGTGAGTGTGAGAGGAGTATTATTGAATGATTGAATCACCTCGTAAACCCATGCACTTGGGGATGGAGATAGAAGGTATAATCACTCTCCTAAGAGGCTTTGAGCATGAAAGTATCTTCAAATATAAGTGGGATTCTTCATGCAACATACAACACCTGATTGTAATTTTATCATGTTGAAACCTAACCTCATGTATCCAAATTTATCAAAGGATTTTCCCTTTTTATCATGGAGGAGAGATGAGGTGTGTTTTAGTTAGTAGTTTCTAGTAGTTTCTTATCATGTTTCAATAAGTGTCAACATAAGTTTATAAATAGTTATCTTGTTGGTTCAATTTCTTGCCTTATTTATTCTTAGGTGTTAGGTGTTTCTTAGGGATAGGTGTGTATATTTTCTTATCCTTGTTATGTCTTGTTGTTGTTTCTACATTCCTATAAGTGTCATTGACTACTAAATTAGTTTGACATTCCATCAATTTGGTCTTTCAAGTCACAAGTCATACTCGAGTCACTAAGTTCTCTTGACCAGCAAGCTAGTCATCCCTTAGAGTTGCCAGAAAGGTTGACATTTTTTGGCTTCATAGTCCAAATATTAAACCCTATAGTAAAAAATTTAATGATGAATATTCTAGGTTCATTCATGATGTTTGAAACTTTTCATGATCTCATGGATGTATTTTGAAAGTCTTTGAGACTTATGAGAGGTCTTATATTGTCATAGAGCCTATTTGTGTCATCACACATCATAGATTCATTAGGCCTATTTGGTGATGTATTACATGTCATGGTGATCATGGAATATGTAGGAATTTATCACCATCCTTATCAATTCCAAGAGTATGGTCTAGATAATGTTTGGAAAGATTAAGGTCTCATTACAAAAATTAAGGTAGTTTGGCAAGATTAATGTTTCTAATCTTTGGAGTTTTAGACCTATTTAAGTGATTTCATGAAGAGTTAAATTTTCTAGTGGAATGTAATAGTGTTTGGACCTTGTTTTCATTCATTTTATAGGGTGAATAGTATGCTCAAGATCATTATCTATGATGCACTCATCTATGCTCAATTCACACCTTAATTTACCCTTAGAAGCCATCAAACACCCTCAAAATGCCTCACATAAACTTGTTTATCTTTTAAACATTTGAAAATGGGGAGTGTTTGAATAAAATAAAATTATAATAGGTATTAAAAGGTTCCCTTAAGTTACCACTAGGTGTTTCATTCCTGAAGGGTCCATTTGAAGACTTATTTCACCTCCCACTAGCAAAATGGACCCCACACATGGGAAATAGGTGTATTTTCAACTTCCATTGGTGTATCATCAATTGTAAATGTCATTTTACTTATGTTTTCCCTCTCTCTTCCCTAAAATGGTGTGTTTAGCTTATAAACACGAAAAAAATAGTGAAAAGGGTGTTTTCAAGTGAATTTTATGAGTTGTATGTAACTGTACAGTCAGTCCATACAAGGGGAGATCAAATATTTAAGATGAGATTATGTCATATTTTTGGAATAACTTTAAGGGTTAGATTAGGTATAACACATCCAAACCATTTCCCTCTCTTCACTAGGTTACTTGACAACTTAGGGAGTCTTTCATGTTTTCACTTATTCCATATAAGAGAGGTTAGATCAGGTGTTGGTCTCTTGGGAATAAAAATGGGTTCCCTTAACCTTATTATTTGTGCCATTTTTTAGTAGTTTAATTTATATATATTCATGAACAATAATTAATAAAATGGCCACTCTAATGTCTTTATTCATCTATGCAAGTTTTAGAAAGTACAATGGTTTTGGTAGAATTTTGAGGAGTTTTTAAAAATAAATGTCTAATATGTGTTCTTGAGGTCCTAAAAAACAATCTCCACCAACCTTCACCCTTGTTTCACATGTTTTGAGTGTGAAGACAAGAAAAAATTTGTGTTTCTTCATTTTAAAGATGACAGGAAGTGTGTTCCTAGTTGTAGAGGCTTTAGTATATGGAAATGGATGTGGATGAGGTATTATGATGTTTAGTGGAATAATTTAAGCTTACATACCTTATCTACCTGTCATGATCAAATATACCTTTCAAATATTACTTTAAGTTTGAATATCTTAGGTGATGTGGCCTCTTCTGTAAGATAGAAGACAAATATCTATAGAAGATATTTTGAATTTATTTTAAAGACACATACACATCACTTTCATTCATTCCATGATATGTTTTATCTCCCCATGCTCATCATACCCCTACATCTAAACATCCTTACCCTCATTCCTAAAATGTAGTATAATCCTCTCATAGTCATTGAAATTATTTGAACACAAGTTAAATAAGTGTAATGTTCATGGGTGGTCTGAGATGTAGGGGAATGTTTAAAGCCCTGAGAAGTTACAAAAATAACAAAAAGAAGTAAAGAGATATGACATACAATCATGAACAATGGAAATAACATAGTCAATTAGATTTCAATGTATATGAGTTGTGAATGGGATGTAAGAAGTTTTTTGATATAGAGAGTGACTTGGTTGGAACTATTATGATTTGATGATGTAAATTATTAAAAAAGTTAGTAAATCAAAAGACAAATATAAATGATGACTTTTAGATATGGTCACCTACAATCGCATGTTTATCATATAGTGATCTATGACTTAAGTGAGTTGACATTCCTTTTATGGTCATATGCTTAGTATATCCATGGGGGTTTGTGATAATAAGCATATGGATTTGATAGTCATAAGGATAACTAGGTTACATATGAGCCTACAAGTCTTAGAGGTTGAGTTCACACCAAAAGTTCACCAACAGTCTATACAAATGAAAAATGCTCACTTAAAGCCTAGGTCAAAACATAATAATGCATGTTGTATTTAAAGTGTTGATGAAGGGAGATTATAGGTATGATAAGACTTTTAATCTCCTAAGTTGTCAACATAAGTTTTAATTTTGTTCTAGATAATAAATAGGTACCTACTTACACCTATAACTCAATCAAGAGCTCAACTAAGACCTATAGGTAGGGTTTTAGTTGAAGAGATAAAGGTGTATAAAGCCTTATATGAAAGTTGAGAAAGGGACCATGATTTGATCTACAAAATTATCTTAATGTTCTACTAGTACACTTCAGTCATTGAAGATGGACAAAAGAATTTTAATGCCTATTAGGCCTAATTAGGCCTCAATAGGCCTATGCATGCCATATAATGGCTTATGTATGATTATCAAGGCCATATAAAGGTTGGAACACCTAAAAAAATAGGTAAGAGATATGACATAGGGGTTTCATGGATATGAAAGTCTTAGATAGGTAAAGAAGGTAATCATAACCACCTACAATAGTCAACAAACCTCACTTACCACCTACAGTCAAAGTATAAGGAGAAGAATGAGTGTCTTGAATTTAAATAAAGAAGTGAGTGTGAGTAAGGTAGAGGATTTGGAATTTATTCCTTTAAACCATTAGTCTAATTCCATAATTTGAGCCTCTAGGGAAATATTATTCATGTTAATCTTGAGACTAGTATATAAGCTTGTGATTGTAACCTAGGACACTTTGCATGAAAGGTGATATGAGGATGGGAGAGTTTCAAGAATATATGCAAGTGGAAGTTATATTATAATGGTATAATTATAAGATAAACCTCAAAACTCTATCAATGGATTCACACCCATAGTCTTGATAGGCTTAATAATACTTATAGGCAGGGTAGTAAATATGATAGGCCTAATCTAGCACATACAAACTTTTATATCAATGGAAGGCTTATGAAAAGTTTTGGTTTGTATAAGGATGGAAACATATAAGGAATTATGAGATATAATAGTAATAGGGTATCCAAAATTATGTAAGCCTCAGTTGAATAAATAAAAACACCTAATCAAGCCTTAGGGCTATAAAGGCTTAATCTCTTACTAATCCTAGACCTAACTGTGTGAAGGCATATAGTATGCAAAGTTGGTGAAGATATAGTTTAGAGAATGTTGATGGTTACCAATAATATTATACACAAGTTATAATTTATTTATAAATTAAAAATACCACTCATACCCCTATACTACTATCTAACATTGTGAATTACAAGTAGTCTAACAAAAGTGAAGGCAAAAGTGGTGGTCCAAATAGTTAGAGACAAGTGGAAAGCCTGAGATAAGTTAAAAATATGGTTTTATGATTACTTTGAACCTCCCAACTCATTTACAAGTCATCTAACACCCTGAGACTTAGTTAAGGCTAATTAGGCCTAAAAGCTTATTTAAGGCCTGAGATACCACAACACCATGAAGTAGGTTTAGACCTTATCCAATCAAATACAAGACTGGGAGAAGATTTAATAGGTAGTCATATTTTCCACCAAAGTATATTAATGTAGAGAAAGGAAGAAAAGGGACCAATTTAGTCTAAATAATCACTTTGAATTACTCAATCATAGACAACCAATCTGAGCTATAATTTATGAAACTCATATATTTCATCACAAGATCATTCAGGTAAAATGATCCTAAGGGAAGTTTGTCACCCCTATATACTAAAAATCCATGGATGAGTGAGTTGGATTTGGGGCAACACCTTTATGAACAAATTCTAAGACTACAAACCTATCTATATTACCTATAGAGAACTACAAGTTTACTTCTCTACATTAATATCTTGACACACTTTTTGCATGGGAACTTAAGCTTGTCAAGGATATTAGGGGGTTATATTGACTAAACATCCAATGCCATAAGTTTGGGTTTGGAGGTTTGGTATTTATGAACCATCATGAAGATGGTAGACCTACAAAACCTTGATTAAACCCTAAATCAAACCAATTTTAGGAAATGTGAATATTTTCACAACCTATCCCTAGAATGGTCTTAAAAACACCTATATCATCAAGTAAACTTAGAGTAGGACCTGGTCATTGTACCTAATTGTATAAAATCTATAAAAAATGGTCAAAAAATTATAATTTTCTAAGAAAATGAGTATAAAAAGGGTACAAAGCTATTTGAGAATCTTAGAATCATTTTAAGGGAAGGTTTTGAAAATTTTCCATCCTCTAAAGTCATAATATATCTTAAAATTCATCTATAAATTTCTTTTTAATTTCACTCAAAATAACCAGTACGTAAATACTAGAGAAAGGTGGACTTATCATTTAAGAAAGGTGAAGTTACAAGTTCCTACTAGCTATATAAGCCTATATTATAGTTGATGATGTTTATATAGACCTATAACACACCTATACATCTAATTTTAATTTTATCTCTAGGTTTCATGTCCATTCAAAAGACAAACTATCAAGTAACTAGGCCTAATGGCTTAGTGAGACACGCCTAGTCAAGCAAAAGAGGACTAATGGTGTGGAGAGACTATTAGAGGAGTTATTTTAGGTTCATTAACCTTGTAATTTATACTTAGAGGGTGATTTATACATTCTTCACATCCATGATGATAACTTGAAGGTAGTTTTCTAGTTTGGTAAATGTATGAGAGGACTAATGGGTTGCTCAATGCCTCATAAAGGCTAATTACACCTTAGTTGTACTTTATAACTATTATGAGAGGATTTATTGACTATTTTAGTCATGGATATGCCTTATATAAATTAAATAAAGCTAACTCATCCTCCATTATCACATCTCATTACATAAGATCCATTGAAGACCCCCAATCAAGAAGAGCTACATATGGAGAAATTTGAAAGAGGATTATTTATAACTAATATAACTATAGGTGGAATGGACTATGGTTATTGATGACCTATAATATATATCTCCATATAAAATTTCACTCTCTTTACCTTCTCATTTTTTCCATATTTATGCATTATGTCCTTGAGTTGTATCCCTATCTTAGGCATGATGAAACTCTACCTAATTTGTACTCTATGGACCTCTTGGACTTTTAATGAATTGTTATAACTTCTCTATGATCAATTTATAGTGTATGTATGATTGTTTGATATGCATAAGTGGTTTATTTTACATTATTTATGTCTAATACCTTCACCTAGATGCTAATAAGTTCTCTAAGAAAGTTATGAAGTGTGTTATAATGTCAATGGTTGAGTTTAAGAGTGAATATTTGACTGTAAGAGTCTGGAACCATACCTTCCTCTCATTTACCACATGATTTAAAATAAATATCAACCTCTACATGAAACATTTTTGAATAGATAACATTATATATAGTCATTCAATCCATTCATTGTCCATTAGTGTTATCTGAGTTCAACTTGAGTGGATGAATTATCATGTTGGTGCATCACCACTTTAGTGTAGATTTCCTTTATGAAATCTCTTTTCCTTTTCATCCCAATAGAACTAAGTCTTAAGAATAAGATTCAAGTTAATAAATTAGGCATGATATACCCATAATCTATAGGCTTTTAATATATAATAAGTAACCCACAACCTATAGTTCAATCTAATGTTAGTCCAAGTTTGAGGAGGGTCTAAACAGTCTTTTTCAAGAGGGTACAATTTGGTTAGCTAACACATACATGAATATTTATCTATTATCCTTGAATTAAATTTAATAAATATTATATTTATAGATATGAATGGTCTTGATAACTTTAATATACTAGTAAACATCTCATTTCATCCATCACATTTACCAAGACACTTTATAGCCCCTACAAACTTGACTATCATGTTTAAACTAGTAACTCAAAGATATTTGGCATAATACAAACATGATCATGAATAAAATTGAGAAAATATGGTATTAAAAGGGTAAAATAGTGATCAAATTACTTTAAAAAATCATCTTCATGCTTTCATTAAAATTTAAAACCCTACATTTGGATAAAACCAACCTTGATGGGGTTTTGAGTCCTTTTTTTGCACCCTTAACTTTTTAATGATTGTTCATAAAGTTAAGGCACATAACTATATAAAAAATGACACAAAATTTAATGTAATTAGGATACCTTCCTATTTAAAATATCTTTGTTTCCAAATTTATCTCTCCTTAGAATGCCATCTATAAACTTGTTGTCCTTTTAAGGCTGGCTAGAAGCTCGATGGAGAAATAAAGAAGTTTTTTTCATTGTTTGGCTCCATAGCTCCATTTTTTACATGTATTTGGGTCTGATAAGACCATGGGGACCATTTTAGTATTTTTAACCTTTCAAACTAATATAAACCCTCTATAAAAGGCCTCCAAAAACATGTTTTTTCCAAGATTCTTCTTGTTTTGACCTTTAGAATTACTAGATATGGTGAACCAAGTGACTATCTAACTTTTCGTAACTTGTAAATATGTGTAATATAGTGAAAAAACATTCCACACCTTTCTTTTATTTCATATCTATTAATATCTCTTCATTTTTACATTATAAAATAATGAATGCCAGTTACAAAGAGACTCTAACATTGGAAATCAATTATCAAGACATTTAGAGGATGTGTATGAACAAGTAAAACATGATGTCATAACATAGGTTTTAGATGAATTATAAATACCCCCACTCCATAATACAACCTTCAAATTTTCTCTTTACTATCAAGTATCATCTCTCCAAATTGCTTGAAATACCTTAAACTTATCAAAACTACCTTAGTCTCTCCAAATTACTTGAAATACAATATCATTAACTTACTATCTTTGTTCCTTAGTCAATTTTCTTAGATTTAGATCATGCTTTTTATTTAAAGGGTCACCACATTTCCTCCTTGATCATATTTCCTCATTAACCTGATTTCATACATAACCTTAAATTTGACAAACTTACCTTAAAAATGCTAAATGCATAAAGAAGGCCATAATTAATGACCAATACATGACAAGACAAAGTGATTTAAACTTTATAATCAGTAGACCATCCTAAATGACCATATAAGATATCAAGTATGACACATTACCTATCATTTTAGATCATTAATGACTAATACAAGACCTTCATAATGGCTATCAACAAAGTTAATATCAAGTAAATCAATGTTTTGAATTATACTCATTCATGGTAGCCAAATGTTGGATAACATCTTTGGGAACCTCTTAGGATTACATGTTTCCTATGCATCTAGATTAATTTCCTTATGTCGCCATTGGGATATCAAGTCACCTCTCACTCAACCTAAGACATGATTGGACCTTGAACTTGATTGGAAATTTCTTAAAATGAATTAAATAGTTTATTACCTTAAATAGCACACACAATAAAACAAAAATAAAACACACCAAATCAAGACACCAAAACAAACAAGACACACACTATGCTAAGAATCACTTAGGGAAAATAAAATAAGATATTACTATCTACAACTAAATTTTTAGAACTGATCCTCTTAGATCAAAGGGAAAACTCCTTAATTCACCTTCATGTAATTAAAAATAATTATGTATAAGTTGTTGATCATACTTTGTTCTTGATTGACTAGATCCTTTCTTGACAACCACCTTCTCTGGCTTGACCTCAAATAGAGTAGCAGCAAAAAACATATCCCCAATGAACACAAATTCATGTTTATTTTCAACTCTTACCTCATACTAATTTCCATCCTTGGAAATGTGAGAGAGCTCCAGGTTAATCACACTTTGATTTTTAAGGTAAAAAATAACAACCTCAACTCTATTGGTTCTTTAAACTTCATCCCTTTCTCACCATGAAAAGTGTCATATTCATCATAGGTTGCTACATCATGTACTTGAACTTCTTCGTGATGGATTATAGGACTTATTGGATTTATAAGATCTTTATACTTCTCATCAACAACTTCATCTTGTTCTTATTGAGGTACTAACATCTTAAGCTCTTTAATTTCCTTGAACATGTGAAAATAAGACTACCACATGTCCTCAAATCCTCTTTGAACATATTCATGATACTCAACAAGATCATCTACGATTATTTTCTTTTTAAGAGATTTCTCATACATGTATTCATCATGCTCATTATCCAAGACAACAATCTTAGCACTCTCTTTATGGGCTATAGGTTCACTATCCAAAATAGATAAAAATGTTTCTATCTCTTCCCAGAAGGTAACCTCTTATTGGTCTTTTGAAAGCATGCCAACTTCAATTTCATTCTTACCATTCTATTGAATGATATCAAGATAATCAAATGATTTAAATTATTCAATAGACTCATGACATAGATGCAACTTTGACTTTACAAGCTCTATCTCCTTCCTATGAGTCTCAACAAGGTTAAGGACTAAAGTATCTTCCTAAATAATCACCTCATGTTCAGCTTCAACTTGATCAAATGTTTCATGATCATCCTTTCCTTCATAAAGACTCAATATATGACAACTAGATTGGTATTCTTCTTCTTTCATGAAGAATATATGCTCATCTACCCATCGGATGTCTAGTTAATCATGTATTTCTTGATCCAATCTTGATTTGTCTTCTTCTTAAGGGTTTTCAACTTTTAATACTTCATGTTGGAATTCACCTTCATGTTCTAGAGAGATCACATGCTTTTCAAGAAAGTCAAATTATTCCATGAAACTATGGTACAACCACTACCATACTTGATAAAGATCTTATTCACATTTTTAAATGTAATTACTTTGATTAGAGCATATTGTCATGTTATCTTTGACCTCTCCATCAATACTATCTTCCTCTTTATTATTGAAGATTGATTTGATTCCTTCTTGACAAAGAGGACCACCAAAAAATATCTCTTCATCATATACATTAGAATCACTCTTTTTAAGTCCTTCTTGAGATCCATTTACATATGTAACCTCATCAAGACTTTTAATGACTACCATTAATATCTTTAAAAACTCTCTTTTCCAACTAAAAATTCATCTTTTACCCTCAATGTAGTAGGTTCTCCTTCACAAAAGGAGAGAATGGGAGGGAAAGAGACTTAATTATCTTGATTGAAACCTAATAGAGTGTCCTTCTAACTTAAGAATTTGGGAGTGTTAGGTTGATTATAATGTTCTTGAAGGGATGGAAAATGGAATTGAGTTGAGGGGGTTATATTCTTCTCCTACCACTCTTCAATTTCTATATCAAAATTTGATGTGTCTTGAACTTCATAGATGGATGTAACTTGAAAGGTAGGTGAAGAACTTAAGGAACTTGAGATATCTCTTAACTTGACCTACACACATTTATCTTTTTATTAACTTTGGATAGGTATGGGAGAATGTTATTTATCAATATTAGGCATGACATAATAGGGGTGTTAGTCTAAGAAGGTCTCCAATATGGAATGATTTTAGGCTCTTGAGGAAGAGTGGGCGAATATTATGTAGGCATGGGACTTTCTTGATAGCATAGTGTAATTTGGGTTGGATTTGGATCAAAATATTATTGACTTGGAGTAGCATAAGGCATACAATACTGAATTTATTACATTTTATACCTCTCCTCAAATAATAACCTATTCTCAATACATTGAATTAGTCCTCTTGTTTTTAGCACTTCATAAATTGGCAAGTGTTGGTTTTCCCTCTTAGTAGCTACCCACTTATTCTTGACTAGATTTAATAAACTTATTTATTTTTGAATGATCTCACTTTGATTATAATGGATAGGTACAATTAGTCCAAACTATTTTTATTTATCAATCTCCCTCATTTGTATTCCATATTCCAGTAGAATTTATTTTAGGGATTGAGTAAGACTATCATAGCTTTGACAAGGTTGACTAGAGGCATAAGTATGATGATAAAGAGGCTGAGTTGAATTGGGAGAGGGCATATAAGTATATTAATATCCTTTTTTAGGTTGAAATTCTACTATTTAAGAGCCACTTAAGGTGAAGCTATGAATTCTATAAACTTTATATGAACAAGTGAAGGCATAGAGTATGCATTTTGACCAAAAGAATGATGATAATACATACCAATTTTATAATTTTTAGAAACTTGGGATATTTATACCAGTGGATATTCACTTGGATTCACCATTTATTCTTGTGTTCATTCCCCCAAAATCTTATTTATTATATAGAAACATCATGAACTCTTCAATGGATGAAACCTTGTGTCACATTGAGAATGCCAAAACTATTATCAACAAAAGTTTCACCCTTGAGGAGGTTGTTAAAGTATCCTCACTTAAGTAATATCATGGGAACAATCCTGGGTTGTGGGTGAACTAAATAATGGATTGACATTCTAGATAGGGATATCTCCCTTGATGCACACTTAATCACTATCACTAAACCTACTATCTTGTAAGGGAAAAAGGAGGGAGAAATGAAAAGAAACTAAACTAGGGAGGTGATGCACAAAATTATTGACCAATAACACACATATTCATATTTTTAATTATAACATGACTAATCTATTCAAACACTACTCCCATTTTGCTCTACTCATATTAGTATTTCAATATGGTGGTAGATGATGATTTGGCAAGGAGGGATGATTTCCAAGAGGTATAGAAGACACTAATGGAATATTTCCTCACTTAACCTTAAAAAAAACCACTCAGGCACTTCATATGACTTACAAGAGTGAGTTAAAACTACACATAAGGGAGATAACATGTCAAGGAGAACTTAATGAACAATAGACAAGATCAATCATTCATGCACAAACACTAGAATATAGTCATAAGAACAGGTAAAACATGATTCTTTATTGCTTAAAAAGCTTAAAAGGGGAAAAATTCTTTGCCATAATAAGTTTAGGAAACATTCCATTCCAAAATCAGGTATATATATAGAATAATGTGAGAAGGATAGAGATGAGAGGTATATGAGTAGAATATGACAAGTGTCATTTCTTAAGGGACAAGTTAAAATAAATAAACTATGTAAGCAGGTAGTTATGAAGTATTATATAAAAATTTTAATACTTTATATTATCATATTATTAATTAAGTGTGGCCTATATTTATTATTCACCTTTTTGGATGATTCATCCTCCTCACTCATGAAACTATCCATTCCTGACTAGGAGTTACAAGTATATGTTTTGAAATGTGGAACCCTTGACCATGATTCTTAAAGAAATCTAATTCCATCCTAAGATAATTCAAAATATAATTAATCTTGGTGATTATAAGGATCAATATTCAATCTCCTTCAAACTAATAGGAACCTACATTTCATTGAGAAACTTGTTTGATTAAAATGGAGACAAAAATGACAAGTCTATCTTTCCATCTTAGGCCTAGTCATTTACTTGAGGACTTATAACATAAATTTACCATCCCTAAAAAACCATATATATTATCCTTCCACCCTTTTTAAATCTCAAAACCATCTCTAAGACTAATAGATAGGTGCATTAGGTCTGTTAGTGGCTCTTGATGGCATATTTATTCAACACTAGGTGTTTTGAAGCCTCCAAATGATGTTATAGTCAATGTATAACCTTTTATGAATATTTATAAGCATATTACCTTTTATTTTATATATAATATATGGTTCTAATGGATTTTACTAGGACTCACTTAGTCAAATTTCATGAAAAGCCATCAAAACTTGCCTATTTAATCTTGTAATAGTCATTTTTAACCCTATTTATGTACTATCTCATCCCACACATGCCAAAAAATGTCCCATTAAGGTTCCCATGAGACCTAAATAATTAATAATTTTCATTTAAAATCTAAATTAATGTATTTTATTTCATTTAGAAGACAAATATAGTCATTGAGTCATTTATAGGGTTTTAGAAGGTTTTTAGGATGTTATTATTCTTAACAATGATTCATAAAAATGAGGCCTCTAATTACATGAATAATGACATAAGGTTTAAGTGCATATGTGTACTTAATTTTAATTAATATATTTTGGTCCCATTCATTTCATCTTATATTTTCTATGCAGAGTTTTAGGCCTTCTCGAACTTCTACCAAGGTAAAACATAGATTTTGAATGCCCTTCCTTCTTGATGATTATTAATACTATATAAGTTATTTATCCATAAACCAATGTTATTATTTTTTAGTGTATTTACTTCCTAAACACCTCCAATTAACATTCCTTCCCATGCATTTTCTCAATGAATTTCTAAGCTTCAAAAGTAGCCTCTCATCATTGAAGGACTATGTGTATGGATCGACAAAGAGTTATATGCCTAGAAGGCTTCCAAATGCATGTTATTAGTTATAATTACCTATAATTAGTCTATAAAAACTTATTACATGTCTCTTATAATTTTACCAAAGGTAATATCTCTCTAATTGGTCCTTGAACTTGACTTGCTTATACATAAGGTATGTAGGTAGATTCGTGCTTTTGACCCTAATTACTATTTTTTGGTGATTTATTCATTTAACAATGACTTAAGTAATATATATCTTAGTCACCAAGGTTAACTTAAATATTATATATAAAATTTTTCCTCATTATAATGTAATATTTGTATCTTTGTGATCATATTCTCACTTATGTCTATAGATGTTTAATTAGGATTGTCTCCTTACTAAAGCTCAAAATGCCTCATCTTGATTGTTTCCTTTCATAAAAATGATTTAAAACATCCTAAAATTTAACATAAATACTCTCACACCTTAAAATTCTCAAACTTGTCTCAAAATTCATATTATCTTCTCATTTTTATTTGTAAACCTATAGATGCAAGTTTTCAGCTTGGTATCACTAAAACCTTCCTTTTGAGAGGTTTAGAGTTGAGTTCACCAATATGTTAAATGATATTAGATGAATTATAGACCATATTATAAAAATAATAAACCAAATCCACTATTTTTTTCTTAAGTTTCAAACCTCCATATTCATATCTACCTCTTTGGTTTCTAACAAACCTGTAGGTGCACAGTCCATTTGAGGAGATTATTAGGGGAGATGTAAGTACATTTTGGTTTGAAGAGATCTAAATGATCTTGAGGGTTATCAAAATAATTTTCCATATTTTTTAATACCTGATTCACCTTATCTCACTCAAAACACTTATCACCAACATGTTTTTTTCATGTTGCCTGCTACAGGCTTTTAGCTAGTCATTTAGGCCAAAAACCTTCATTTCACCTTATTTGGTATTTTTTTAGCATAACTACCCAATGATGGAGATATCGATCAATGTGAAAAATTATTTTAAAAATACATCACTACATTGTGTACAAATCGCCTTAGAAATTATTTTGAATCTCTCATAGTCCTTTTCATGTTCACACAATCTATTTAGTTGACACAATCCACTTAGTTGACACAATCCACTTGAAATAAAATGAGTTGAGATATAAAATATATTTTGTATATATTTGGATGCTTATAAAACTCATGTAGGTCATTGAGATAGTGATTTTTAAGTCCATTAATATAACATGGATGCTAGTTTCTTGTAGAAGCATGGGTGTGTTTTCTTGCATTTCCTTGAGTTCATATGTTGTCTCATTCTCTCACCTATGTGTAGTTTGAACTCTCTTATAGGTTATATGAAGTGTTTATGTGGTTTTTTAAAGGTTAAGTGAGTTAATATTCCATTATTATGTTATATACATCTTTTAAATAATCTATCCTTACCTAATCATCATATACCACCTTCATATTGAAATAGTAATGTGAGAGGAGTAGATTAGGATTAGTGTATGATTAGACTAGCCCCATGTTTATTGTGCATTTTTATATGTGTGGTAGTAGTCAAAAATGTATTAAATAACCTATATAGTTTAATTTTATTTCAATTATATCTACCTCTTCCCTTGTAATTTAGTAGGTTTAGTGTAGTTCTTAAGTGATGAATCAAGGGAGATATCCTTATCTAGAGTTCTAATCCATTCTTTAGGTCATCCACAACCTAGGATTTTTCCTATGCTATCACTTAAGTGAGGAGGCTTGATAAAACTCCTCAATGGTGAAAATTTTGATGATAATTATTATCACTTAGATTTTTACCCTTTGAGGAGATGTATCAGATCTCCTCATCCAAGTGGCATAATTGAAACACCTCTAGGTTGTGGATAGCCTAAGAATGAGGTGAATCTCTAGATAGGGATAGGTCCCTTGATGAAACACTTTTGGATGAATAATATACCTATTATTGAAATGGAAAAGGGAGATAAAACTAAAATTGAACTATCCTAAGGGAGGTGATACACCAAATTGATTGATGACTACCAACCAGTTGCATGTCACATATGAGACCAAGAGACTAACTAAACATACAATTCTCCAATCTAAAAATTCTCACATCATTATATCATTATGAGGTTGGGATGAATTTTTATTCTATGAGGACTAAAAAAGAGGCCTAAAATGTCACTATTTTAATATACTAACTCAACCTTGAGACATCATAAAACACTTCACATGACCTGTAAAAAGAAGCTTTCAAGCTATAAATAGGTGGGAGAATGATACAACAATGCTAAGTAAATAATAGTAATCACATGAGCAAGATCAATTATTCAAGTGAAAACACTATGAAAATTCATTGAAGAGGTAAAAATTAGTATTATTTATTGATCTATGGTATGCAAATGATCATGGCTTTGCCATACTCAGGTGGAGCATAATTTACAAAGGCCAAAATGGCTAGTTCTTATAAAACTTGAGAGAGAGAAAGAGGATAAGAGAGAAGTCCAAGGGTCATAAGGACACTTGTAAATCTGATTAAAGGAGTTAATTGTGCATGAAAAGATAGTTCTGAATATACCATGCAAGTTTAGAGGTGGGTCTCTGAGTCATGAAACTCTTGCAAAGTGGCATGAAAGTTCTCATTTTAGCTCAAAAAATTGCCTTAATTATATGGACCTATTTTAACATCCCAAAATTAATTATGGATAGGTATAATTATTTGAATAATATGGAAGGATTTTATACATGAATCTCCATGTATTGGTTGTAGGCTTGGTCATCTAGAATCATCTAGAAGTGAGCCATTACCAACTGTAGTCTAAGAAACTCCCTTTTCTATCATCCCTCACACTTGACCTCAAATTTTGATTTATTTTTCCATGAAAATCCATGATATGGAGTTAATTACATGTTTTAATACCCTCCATGGCCTTATATGCATCAGGCACACCTTAAAATATGCTCACTTGAATTTTTCCACCATTCTCACTGGCTTGGTCACTATGCCAATTTTGATTGGCTAAGATGAAGCAACTAGTTAAAGTACTTTTTTACAGGGAATGAAATTGACATGGGGATTTATATTAAGTCCTAATATTCCCTTTCATGTGATTGGCATTTCTTGGAACCTGTATAACACACAAAATAGTAAAAAATACTCTATTTTGTACCCTATCTATATAATTTTATATAGTTCATCCTAATGGGGAGTATATTGAGAGAGTATTATACAACCTCCATTCATCATCCTAGGAAAACTATGTCATTAGAGTATATTTCCATCTCTATTTTCTCAAACTAGTCAATCTCAGGGTTTAACAAGGGTTTAAGCCTATTTTACCCTCTTAAGCTTTGTTCATAAATATGGGACATTAAACTTGAAAAAAAACTCCAAAATAAGATTTTTTAGGACCCATAATAACACCTTTAAACTTATTTTTCCCCCATGCAAAGTCTCATGAAAGATGTGAGCACTTCAACATGGCCTATTGAGTTCCTTTCTCTAATTTTCATAGGTTTGAGTTGGTTTTGAGTTTAAAAATAGCTCATTTATGCTTTCTATATAATTTTGAAAATTTTACACATTTAAAATTAACTTATACACATGATCCAATAGTTTTTAATTTTAATCTACATCTAAAAATGAAAATGACCTTTCATTTGGGCACTAGGCTTAAACCTTACCTAATAGGCCTATTATAACCCATGTGGTATAGGTCATCCTATTGGGTTTATCTAAATTATACCAGATTTAACACATATTTATTTACCCCATAAAATTGTTTTAATATGTTATAATTATCATTTCAAGATGGAAGTGACAATGACACTCTTTTTGGCATCTAGGCCTAACCTTGCCCAAGTAGGTTTGAATACAACTTTGAGGGTCTATGCCATCTTGTAAGGATTCATCTTGATGTGATATGTTTCAGTGATTTACCTAGGTGTGTTTCAACTCCAAATATCTCTTTTAAAGGTCATATTAACTTATAAATATTCCTTTTGAATCATTTCCCAAAACCTACAAGTTTTGACATAAGGGGAGTGGCCTCCATTTGAGATAAAATAGAGAAACTCCCCCTATTTTATCAAACAAGATGAAGATTTTATAAGGTTATAAAAGTGATTGAGATAATATATACCAATGTTTGGCCTCTTTTTAGGTCATTTGACCTTTTAACTCTTCAAAATTCTAAGACTGGCTGTGTGAGATGGACTGTATGTAGTTTTCCAAGATGTGGACAATATGTTACTTGCTTAGGGTTATTATTTTAATTGTTTTACATATCAATAGGGTTTCATTATATTTTAATATATTCCATTATAATAATGTGACCCATGTTGACCCTCTCTAACTTTGTATTGTTTACACCCCTCCTTGGTTGGCCTAGACTAAGCACCATTTGACTATGATTGTGTTTTGTAGAATAAGGGTCCACCTGTAGGTGTTCATTGCATGAATTATGTATTAGGTATAATTATTAAGACATATTGAGATATTTAAATATCATTTTATAGTGTTTGGACCTATTTTCTCATCTTATTTAGGCTAGATCATTAACTATACAAAGTTTTTAGCTCACTGTCTATCTACTCAACCAGTTGTATGTGAACATTTGTGTGATAAGACACCTATAGGTTACCTTAGGAATTGAAACATAAATAATCAAATTATACTGATGGATTAAATACCCATTTTGTATCCCTTTCATCAACCAACATTTATATCTTAATGCTCAAACTCTTCCTCATGAGTGATATAGAAAATGGGTCTTGGTTGTAGGTTAGCATTTTCTCAGTGTACCAATTGGAAGTGTATATGGGAAGAAAAAACCAACATATCCTCCTCTTTTAATGATATTTATGCCATGAATGCTCAATTTAACCATTTTTAACCATTCCCATATGTTTTCATGGTCTATAACTATCATCTTGGAGTGCAAGGTCACTTTTGGATCAACATCCTATAGACATCAATCCCTAAGTTTAATGTCATTATAGGCACATTTAGGCCTCTCAAAAAATATCTTCCCTTGGTCATTCTCCCCCAAAAATTTTCATGGCACTTTTCCTATGTAGGGAATACTATTTTTAGTCATTAGGATTCATCAACACTATTTTTAACCGTGTTATATGTTCCTCAAAAAATGCCCTTAGATCTGTATTTTCACTCTTTAGGGATTAGATCCCTGAGCTTAGTTATCTCATCTTTAGAGGCAGTTTACAATTCATTTTTCCAGCCTATCTCTTTAATTATATCTATCATTATTTATAAAATCAATAGGACTCTAAGGGAGTATTCATCATGCTTCAATTTCTCCATACAATCACCTCTATATCTTTGTACTATGACATATAGGTAGACATTTTTACATACATGTAGTAAGTCTGAGTGTAGACAATGAGCATGATTTATAGGTTTCAATGTAGTTTAGGCATTTTAAAAAAGTTTAGAAGGATTTTCCTCACTCTAAAAACCTTACTTATCTTATACACCTCCTTTCAATATCATTGGTCTCTATGAGGGCCCTGTAGGTGTATGTGAGTTACAGGTGGACATTGAACAAAATTAGAATCATGTGTATAGTGAATGGTATCATGAACATGTATAATATCTTATTCAATTATTCAAATATATTTTATCACTACAAAGGTGTTTAAACATGTCTCAAAACTTCTATTTTAATTTGGTACACTTCCAAGAGATGCCTACAGACATACATTCATGGCTGCCTAATTGAATATGTTGCATATGATTGTAATTCCATGAAGAGTTTCCTTAGGAAAAGATATTGAGATGTTAAGGAAACCAAGAGAACATTATAAACATGTGAACTAGACTATCCATACCCTTTAAACCACTATCAAATCAATAAATCTTGCAAATGGTGAAAAACTACCTACAACACAAAATGGTGCATTCACTTACAACCTAAGATGATTTGCATATCCAAAAACTTTGAAACACTAAAAAAATAATTTGGATCATTTTAAGAGAGATTAAAAATCATCTAAAACCAATATCAATATCTATATTATATGAAATCATCCAAACAAGAGCAAAACCTATGGGGGGTACAGATTAGCAAGGAAAAAAACACAGTCAACTTCATGTGGATGGTTCATAGAGTACATGAAACCATTATTAAAAATATAATTATGTAAATTAGTATATTTTAGTTTAATTTAACTTCCCAAAGGTGTTTGATCTAAAACCTCCTCAATTGGCCATACCAAGTACAAACCTGAAGACTAGTTATGTGTGTCTAGAAGGGTGAAAAAGGAGTAGAATGGATTTAGATAAAAAATGGAACTTAAAAATCATGTAAATTATATAAATTAAACTTATGAATATTAAGATACATATTAAAACCTTCTCCCATGTGTAAAACTCTCTCATAGGCTGTGCAAGTGTCAAACTCTCCTTTTTTCAATTGATTTTTTGAATTTTAGTTATATAACCTTTTTTTGAAATGACATTACTGATAGATAATATAACTTATTCAAAATTTGGGAGGAAATTATGACACTTGGATACCTTAAAAACCATTCCACTTGCATTTATGACCCCTAAAAGCCTTCTAAATGACTCAAAATGACAAATTAACTAATATGACTAAGACCAAGGCTAAGATGACATTAAATGACATCAAATAAATTATAATAAACCCCATGATAGTATATTAAACCCCATATAAACCACTAAAAATCAAATTGTTACCTATAGGGGTACCAATTTGATCTGTATGGTCAAATTTGGTCAACAATAATAAGTAATGCTAAACTCAAAACATTAAAAATTAGTTTTATTTAAAAATTATTGATTATGATATTCATCCTATATTAAATATAAAAGGATACAACTCAACCTTGTATGTTAATTAAATGGGGAAGTATATCCTTATGAGTTCAAAAAATAATTGTTTATTTGGGTTTGTTATATTGCTACCAATTCAAGTTTATAGGTCTATGGATCTTTGGGAAGATAAAAGATGCACATTATCATTCAATAACTAAATCATGATAGCTTCACTTAAATTTAAAATTATAGTATGTTCTGGTAATCATTTAATTTATCTTGAGTGGAAGAAAGTAATGTTTAGTTTTGTAATTCTAGTCTACTAAAGGAGAGTTAGTTACAAAAATAACAACTTTTAATCATCTCAATATTCATTCAATGCCTTGGTTGGGTTCACCATTCCTAAATATATTTTATGTTTAAACCAACATCATTAGTTGATTATTGGCCTATATAGGAAAGTCAACAGGTGAAAAACCAATGAAGGTGTTTTTTTAATAAACAAAGGAAGATTGTATAGTATTTGTTGATTACTTGTATGGGACAGTCATCATATTATGCTTAAGGTATGATATCTATGGGATGTCTATGGGTGTGAATTTATCTGGTAAGGCCAAGTGGGATGAATAGAACTAATTTGCTTGGTCATGTCAATGAATCTTTAATACCTTTGTTTGGGAATCCAATTTTAAGTCTCTTAACCCTTGAATTTTGATGGTTATTATGACTTATTTTCAAGACTCATAAGT
Organism: Torreya grandis; assembly: GCA_037957365.1. Classification (NCBI taxonomy): domain Eukaryota; kingdom Viridiplantae; phylum Streptophyta; class Pinopsida; order Cupressales; family Taxaceae; genus Torreya; species Torreya grandis. Next base: position 735,331 of record JARHVA010006174.1, read on the forward strand.
TATAAAATTGAATTTTGTTAGAAATAATTTTTTTTGTGTGAGAAAGAGGCAATGCATCATCTGAAAAACACAATAGTTGATAATGTTCATACTACATCAATTAATGGTTACAAATAATTTCTATGAATCCTAAGGGAACATTGGGGCTAAAACAACTAGCAAGATTCTTTCAACAACCTAAGAAAAAAAATTTATAGCCATATTTATTAAGGTCTAAACACTAACCTATAGTAACTAGGTAAACCTAATGTATAGAAAATGGAACAATACAACACATATAAAGATGTTATGATATTTTTTGTTAAAGAATTTAAGGAATGGAAATATTCTAAATTATTTTCCTTTGCTTTCATGAATTTTGAATTATTTCATTTCCATACTCAAGTGTAAATAAATACTCATTGTTGGGTGAGGCAAGTAAAATTTAACTCATCCTTAAATGGTGAAAAGATAAGATTTATAAGCTTGATTCTTAGATGGAATGAGCTGAGCTATATATGGTGAATTATCACAAGAGTTATGATACTTATAAGTTTCTAACCTATTAAATTTCACTTATTAAGTAATGGATTTTTTTTGATATCCTAATTATCGTGAATTGAATATTTGATCTAATTTTTGGTTAATTTGTGATAAAAGATCAATTGGGGTAATTATTGAGTTAGTGTAATGATCTTAATACATATGATCTTATTTTGGGATAAATAATGCTAAAATTATAATATGAACATTATTTTATAAGGCTATTTACAAAGGTAACTCTCCCTTAGATGGTGTAAAGGTAAGATTTTTAAAAACAAGAGGCTAATTATTGTTTGTGTGTGGCTATTTTTTTTTGTTTATCTGCATGTATGTGGCTATATTTTTATATTTGCATACATATGTCACTCAGTTGATTATTAATAGTTGTGTTAAATTATGGAAATAAGGTGTGCTTATATGAGTGACCATGAAGCATTGCCTATTATTAAGTGATGGAATCCTATGAAAACCATATGGTTATACTTGTTGAAACACATGTATGTGCTAGTTAGTAAGTGTAATCATATTATAAATGTGATTATATTATAAATTAGAATTATGTAATGAATAATTTGGTTTATTTAAAAATCATTTTATGATAATAATCTTCTCATTAGGAGAAACATGAATCCTTGATCAGGTAATACAAAAAACCTAGGTACCCTCTTTATGTTGAAAAATTGGGTAAATTCCCTTAGATGATGGAAGAAACATGGTGGGTTTGGTTTTCATTGACCATATTTATCTCAAAAGGTAATGGATAACATGTTGAAAACATTAGGGTTACATGTTATTACCTAAAATGACTTATCTAATGTATAGTGTGGTTGGTACGAGATGCTACACTAACCCATGAATGGTGAATTTGTGGAAAATGTCACATCCAAGATAAAAAGTATGCTGAAAATTTTATTTTTTTTGTGCTAATTCAACTATTGTCATAAAAAATGTAGGATTTTATGATTGAATCACCATGACCTCTCATGAATTTATTACCTTCAATTATTTCATTTCAATCTTTTGGTATTGATTTTAATGGTTCTATTAAAAAGGTGTGAATGTTTTTAGTTGTTTAAGCTAGTATTGATGATTAAAATAGGCACACCTATAAGGAAAAGGGATCCAAATACCTCCAATTGCCTTCTTAGGAACTAATATGACACCTTTTTGAGGGAGTGGGATTTAACATCACCAATAGAAACCCATTCATATGGGTAAGAATTAATTTAGTTTGAACAAGTTTAGTTTCTAGAACTACATTACATGGTTACTTAATTAAGTTCTTATTCTAATTATGTAGCCATAATTGACTCATAGTCAATTATGCATTCTAATTTCATTTCAGTAATAAAATTATTGGAATCATATGATAAGTCACATGATATATATTTTGGGCCCAACATGCCCCATTATTTGAAAACTCACATGGGGACTCTCTTACTTTAAACATGCTTATTTATTTTTTCTATTCTTGCTTGCTTACATGGTCATGTTTATAAATGATACATAAATTGATTGATATATATTTCCATATTAAAATTCAAAACTTATGATTTTTTTTGATGAAATATAACAGCCTTCAATTGACCATTTATTCACAATTATTAGACAATCCTCATCTAGAGTTAAAACAACAGAAGATTGGACTTTTGAAAAATAATTGAGTGATTCATACATTTATTCATCATTGGGTTATATAATTTATATCATCTCAAGAATCCTATTTAAATTTTTTCTTCATGTGTTAATTTTATTATTATTTTACTTTAGTAAATACTTATGACTTCAATCATAGAGTACCGGTCTATTTTTTCCCTTGTTCCTTAAGAGGTCTTATTTTGAGTCATTTGTACTTCAAATCCTAAATCATGACTTTATTCAAGATTAAACTAAAAGGGGAAAATTTAAATAGTTTATTTCATTGGACATTAGACTTAATTATTTAATAATTTTGATTGGATTATGATCTTTATTCGCTAATATCTAGTTTAACTTATACTTTGAAATGGTCAAATTATTGTAAGAAATCTCAATTTTGTTTTTTTAGCAGTCTTTTTTGAATTCAAAATGCCATTGATTATCCAAATGTGTCTATTCATCAGGTTTATTTAGGTATTTTAATCCTTTTTTATTCCTAAAAATGGGATTTTGTTGACTTATTTCATATTTTATCGACTAACTTATTATTTGTTTCTCGAGTGGTTGTTGCCTTGTCTTTTATACACAGAGTTATTCTATAGATACTGAACCATAGATATTTTCCATATATCAAAATATCATGTATTTGGATTCCAAGAGGGTGGGGGTATCATTAAAAAATTATTAAAGTATTCTAAGTTCTAACATTCCAACATTATTCCATATGGTTGCATCTCGACAACTTGAAGCTAAGAGGGAGGTAGTCAATAACTCAATGTCCTAAAATATTTTTAGATTCCATGATCCATCCATGTGTTAATAGATTGATATATATAATCAAAGTATAAGTCCATATAATCCCCAACGCTGAAATCCCTATGATGATTCCATGTGTCATCATAAAAAAACTAAGGTTTTAGGGGGTTAATTAAACAACATAGGTTTCTAATGGAAGATTTAATGCAAAGTCACTAAATTTTAGTATTAATAGTTCAGAGATTACCAAAAAGTGCAAAGAAGTATAATTTTCAAATTAACTAAGTGATAAAATTAGAGGAACCCCAAGATCATGCCACATGGCATGATCTCATTCAATCATAACATATCAATTCTTGTAAAATTGGAGGAGTGTCAAAGACTTCAAAGTCCCAAGATCATTACCTATAAGTGGAAGAAAATATATAGGATAGACATGATCCATTTATGTGACATAATAAAAAATTATAGGGTTGCTAGAAGTGCAAAAATGTTCTAAGTATTGAAGACTCTCTAACCTCCAACTCTTTATGATTATGAAGTGTGGTCACATCTCAATGATTCAAAGATTATGGAAGGTGATGTAAAATCAAAAGGTTTTCAAAGATAATCTAAGCCTAAATTCTTGATATTGCAACATGTGGTCACATCTTAGGAATTTGGCTATCACAAAGTAAAAATACACAATTCAAGAGGGTAAGTACATGACAAATAGTAAAAAAATTATAAAAAACTTGAATTATATGATGCGACCACATGGCACCATCATGAGAGCCATAATGTATAATACTTTTTAAAACAAAGGACAAACAATAGTCAAATATCCCTCATAGTCTAAAGATCATGCCAAGTGGCATGATCTCATAGACTCATAGTCCTCAGAGTATACAAAGCCAGCATTTAAACCTAAGATATCTTGACTTCCTATGATTATGATAAATGTCACAATATTAAATACACATAACCATGAAATTAATGTAAAATTTGATGGTTAAGTATAGAATTAAGGGGCAAAAAATGATAGTTTTATCTCAAAGATGAGTTTTAGAAGAAAGAGACAAGATAGAAAAGAGAATGTTAAAACATTCAAAACTTATTATTTGAGCAACATAGTATGTGGAGACTCAAAATTTTTTGGACTTGTAATAACATATAATCCATTAAATACCTTACAATGAATACTTTGAGAGTTGATTTCAAAAAATAACATGAGTATTAATCATATCAATGCTATAGATCTAGATAGACATATAAGACATAATTTAGAGGATTGTTCACATCTCCATGGTAAAATTGACTCAAATATTAAGGTTACGAATAATTTTATCAAGAGGATGAGACACACCTATATATAAATTGGAATAATTTATTGTTCCAACATTGATTTATAACCAACATTTCATATGAAAAGGGTGCATCTAGAACAGGTTATGTTGTCATGAAGATAAGTACATGGAATTAGGAATGGACAAAACTAGAGAATGAACTGATTATTCCATCATTGAGATCTTTCTACAATGAGTTGGATTTTCTTATTTGGACCACTAATTATTTTATGGAGAAGAATTTAATGCTAGTGAGTTTTGGGTCATTGGACCTTCAAATGCGTTTAATTTTACATCCCCTTTAACTTAAAAATTATATAAAATGTTGTAATCTTTAAGTTGTGCCTTGAATAAACTCTTATATTTTCTTTTCTTGATGTATTATTCTTTGAGATTTAACTATGATTAATTTTTATTCAATTTTGGTGGTGAGACCATTTAATTTTATTTATACATTAGGACATTAAATGTTAGTTGTCCATTAGGTAATGGGTCTAATTACCTTGCCTATATAAGCAATAAGGCATGACATTATAAGGGTTGACACATTATTATACTAAAATTCTTTCAACATTGTGTCTACCATTATCCTTTTTTTTGTCATGATTTTTAGATAGAAGATATTGATTTAAGATAAGTAATACATGCCAATAATTTATTTGAATGTTGGTTTTGAATTCTAGTTTTACAAGTGAATATAAAATTAGATTATGCAACAACTAGTCTGATTGATTCTAGATTCCCATTCTATTTATTTTAAAGCTTTCATTAAGTCATTGTGTGCAATAGCTATAAGATTGTGTATTTGATTTGTTTTGATAGATATTTTGAATTATATGTTAATATTTTCCTTTGAGTCTTTCTCATTGATTTATTTTAGTTTTTCAATATATAAACTTGATGTATAGTGATATAATTATAGCTAACCATGTTTTATATTTCTTAGCACTTAAATATCTGATCTTAGTAAAAGAATCATCCCTTTATTACCTTAATCATTCCCTCTCTTTTACATTTTTTATGATAATATATCTTACTCAATAGATTATAATTGCCTTATCTTATGAAAGAAAGATAGTAAAATTATTCTTTCAACAAGCCCACAAAATTCGACAACTTTAATTCAAGTATATATACTAGTTAAACCTTGATGGTAACAATTACTTCTCACCTAGTTAAATGTTCTAGAATTTTCTTAGCCCTTAGATCCCTAATAGAATATAATAGTGAATGGACATTAATTACATATGTTTTAGACTCCTTTTGTCCTCTTAGATCATCCAATTCAATAGATACATTTTGAGTGCATCAAAAATTGAGCCTAACAAAAAATGGTGCTAGAAGGATGGGTTGAACACATTATTTTAGGGATTGAACCTCTGATATTGAGCCTATGAATACATTGGTCTTTTTAATTTTTTGTGTTCTTAAAATACACAAACAAAAATTGGTATTTATTTCTCTAAAGTCTCTTTCAAAGATCACATGATATGGAGTTAGGTTGGGTCATAGAAGATTAATTTTTTCTCATTTTAAATCTCATAGATTACTTATATATGATCAAGATAGATATATAATATTAGTTTACCCAACCACACCATCCCTATAATATTTCACTAATAGACTAGTCCAAATGGCTGCATCTTGGCTAGTTAGATCAATTATAAATATTATTGGTGATGTACATGATTTTCATAGAGTCCTTGAGAATTATCTTCCAAATTTCACTCAAAACACTATAAGGATTACACAAAAACACATTAAATCTTATAAAACATCCCTTAGGTTACTTAATGTTGAGTACAAAAATGTAGCTTATAGGTTATTTTCTTTCATATTACTCAATTAGGATTATGATTGGTTCCTTAATCTCCCAAAAAAATCAATCATCAAATGAAATCAATTGAGTAACATGTTCTTAGCCTAGTTTGGTTAGGTAGTGGATTCAAGTGTTTTATAACAATAATTTTTTTGCATGATAAGGTATCCCAATGAAACTATACATAATTTTAACACATGTTTTCAAAATATGTATAATAAGGTAACACCCTTATACAAACCAAAATCCCAACTAGTGTTATAAATGTACAAAAATGTTGTAGACCCTTAGACTACCACATTCTTTAAGAGAGATCTAATTGGCATTGATTTTCCCCTTGACTATGTAGAATCAATAAAAGTGGATAGAAAAATCAATCCAAAAGGGAAAATGTTGTCGCCCAATCCTGGCATTCACCCAAACATGATAGCATTAAAATTTATCTGACTTGAAAATTTAAATAATCCATTTCCATAGCCTTTCCCAATTATAAATCAACTCCCTCCACAACATGCTTCCCTTGATTAGAATATAAGATATCTAAATCTGATTGCTAATGAAATAATGTCTCAATATTACAACTAAACTTTAGTTCTATTTTTAATAAATAATACATAAAATTCATCTCAACATCCAACCAAACCTAAATTAGATGTAATCCAAATAATGGTCTAGATATTAAGCAATGATTTCCTAAACATTCAAAAGCAAGTAGATAACTTGAGTAGTGGAAACTCTACCTTTAATTTCACTTACCAATGTAATTATAGACCCTTCAATAGAGTTGGTGAACATGTTTATTTTTCATCCAACAAACTACTTGATATAAATCTCATGGAATCAACCTAACCAACATGGGGAACTTGACTATGTTGAGTTTTTTCAATCTTTCAAAATTATTCAAAAGTAAATTGATGAATTTAATGTTGTCATAAATGATCAAAATATTTCAAGTCATTATGATGTTCATATTTAATCTAAATTCCTTAATACAATTATTATTTTAGAGACTTTAAACTTTCCTAATGTAGAATTCAATGAACCTAAAGAAAATACTAGTGATATTCAATATTTATAGTGGTAACAAAGAGGAAACTATACTCTCAGAGTAGATCAAATCAAACTTTGATTAATTTAACTCCATTAGACAATGCTACTACACCTCCTGATCTTAAAACTAGAAATGATCCACCTCCACCAAAGTCGAGTTACAATCAACCTTCCACTATAAAAACAAGCTAAAACATTATGGAGGATATGAATAAAATAAAATATAATATAAACCTCCATGAATTGGTACAAATCACTGAACAAAGGGACTTGCTTCTCAAGTCTCTTAAAGACAAGAATAGTCAACCCAAACATAAGGTTATTGTTAATACCAATGTTATAATACATAAGACTAGGACTAAAGTTCCATCTTTTTTTAACATATTTAATATTTGGTAAATGTATACATAATTACCTTGTTGATTCTAGTGCCTCAACCAATGTTATGGTTGTAGGGATTTATAATAAATTAGGACTAATCCATATCAAATTAAATAAAGTGGTAGTTTAGTTAAATAAATATAAATTAAAGGTTTTAAGAGAGCTATTGAATGTCTATATGTAATTACAAGTTAAATGAATAGTGCAATAGTTCATAAACATAAATTTTTTTGAGATCCCATAAGCATATGACATGCTACTAAGTAGGGATTGGTCAAAATCACTCAATAGATATATGGAAACATACTTTTATTATATGTGGCTTCATGGAGAGGAATGGGAATCAAATCAAAATTCATAGAAAACCATGAATGAAATTGATGATTATAGATTAAAACACTTTCAATGAATAATTAAACTATACTTCCATATGTGTAGGTGTCTATATCTAATTACCAAACAAATAAAAATAAAAAGCTTAAACAAGATCAAAATTTAGGTATGTGGTCTTTATATTTTAATGGAACATGCTCTAAACAAGGATCTAGAGTGGGTATTGTACTTGTTGACCCATCTAATATAAAATCATGTTACATCATATAAATTTTAATTCTCATGCATAAATAACATGGAAGAATATGAAGCATTAATTCTAGGATTACAATTTACAACTAGGTATGATGTTCATCAATTGAAAATTTATAGTGACTCTAAATTAGTCATCAATTAAGTAAAAAACAATCAGTGCAAGAACTCTTGTTTAAAAAGGTATCAAAACCAAACTTGGGATTTAATGAAATATTTTCATTCTTTCAACATATTTTTTATTTATATAACTAATAATACCATGATAGGTTTACTAGTTTTTCCACTACTAACCTCATGCCATTGGACAATATTAATTTACAAAAGTTTTATATGTAATTAGTTTCATTCCCATTTTTACTAGATAATGTAAAACATTTTAAATTATTTGAAGATGATAAACATATCTTGGATTTCCTTTCAAATTATAATGTTTTTGATACATAAGTAATTGATGAAGACAAAAGGAGTGACTTGAATGAATAACAATGTGATGATAATAGAATGTCCAATATTAAAGATAATCAGATTCCAAGGGGGATGATCACCCTGTAAAAATTATTCAATCTAGACAATCGTAAAAATAAACTAAAAAATCCCGTTTGTTCCAATCAAAAATTATGAGTTACTAACATGGGGACACCTGATCAAACTCACAACATCAATGTAGGACATAAATATAGTGAAGAAGAGATATAAAGGCCAAAAATAATATTGATGTATTACAAATATTTCATTTAATTAACATATGAAAACCTAAAGGTGTTTTATCCTAGAATCATGACACATAATATTATTTTGAAGCTTGATCAAAGACCATTTAGATAGTGCCAAAGACTAGTAAATTTGGTTATTTAGTTACTTATCCAAAAGGAATTTCACTAGTTATTATCAACTGGCATAATATTATTAGTGCATCATTAAATTTGGGTGGTCAAGATTATGATATTTAGAAATAAGAATGGATGAATTCATCTCTATGTGGATTTTAGGAACTTGAATCAAGCTTCAAATAAGGACAATTATCTTTTTCCATCTCTAGAGGAAGTTATTCAACAAGTTAGCAGATTTGATATGATGTATTTCTTAGATGGGTTCATAGGCTATAATAAAATTTTGGTTGATAAAAATGATAGATATAGGACAAATTTCACCACAAAAAATGGAACATTTGCTTATAAAAAGATACATTTTGGTTCAATCAATGTTGGCACCACTTTCCAAAGAACTATGAAAATTTCATTTGAAGAATTGGTTGGTAAGTTCATTTTTACTTAAATGGATGATTTAATAGTTTTTCCTAAATATAGATCATCCCAATTGAACCACTTACAAAATATTTTTTAATGTTGCTATAAATTTGGTATTTCACTCAATCCAAAAAAGTGTATTTTCTATGCAACCTAAGGCAAGATTCTTGGTCATGTAATCACAAATGAAGGTATGTCAATTGACCCTAATAGAGATAATTTAATTTATAAAATTTAATTTCTAAATAGTAATAAATAACTAAAATCTTTTTTAGGTAAGATAAAATTCATTTGTAAGTTCATTTCTAGTTTTATGTAGCTAGTTAAACCTTTGAATGTTATGTTAAAATAGGGATCCAAATTAGAGTGGACCCCTATTTCAAAGAAATCCTTTAAACAAATAAGGTATTTTATAATTCAAGCCCCTATTTTGGTTATCCTAGATTATGATAAAGACTTCTACCTGTATTAATTTGTTTTTGATCATATAATTGTAGTAGTCCTGACATAAAAGTTTGAAAATAGAGAATTATTTATAACTTTCATGAGTGACGATTTGAAACAGGCTAAATCAAATTACCATATGTTATAAAAATAATCTTATGCATTAGTAGATGCAAAAAATAATTTTTGACATTACATTCTATGAAACAAGGTATATTCTATGGTTTTTGATCCTATTATGAAGTTGATGTTATGACATAATGAAATTGGAGAGAAAAGAGGATGATGGGTCTCAAAGCTTCAATAAGAGGACAATGGGTTTAAGGTCAAGGTTTATCACAATTTATTTCTAAAGTGGATCCTATAATTATTTTTATTAATTTAAATTAATTTGAAATCAAACATAATCTATGGTATGACTCAATCATTCATTTACTTTTTATATGGTATTCCACTGGCTAACCTTGATAAGACATAGAAAATAGTATTAATATTAAAGGTTACTCAATTCATGTTAAATAAAGGTGTCTTATATCATAAAAATCATGCAAGGATTTTCTTAATATAATTAATAGAAGAAACACAAGATGTAATGATTTATTTTCATAAAAAAACTAGGTATTGGCCACCCTTATGGTAAAGTGACTACACACAACATATTAAGAGTTGGTTACTATTAGAAAACTTTATTTAAATATGTCCATGCACATATGAGGCCTTATCATCTTTGTCAAATATTCATAAAAAGATAAACACATGTAACTATGCCTCTTCAACTAGTGATTAGGGAGCATCCTTTTTCTTAATGGGGTCTAGACTTCATTGATCTCATAAATCCAAATTATTTAGCTGGTCATAAATTCATTCTTACAGCCATTGACTATTTTATAAGTCAAAATAAAAAATAATAGTACAACTGAGGAAGTGATTAGATTTCTTAAGGAACAAATCACAACTAGATTTGTCACCCTAATGGCACTTGTGTGTGATAATGGGCATACCTTGCAATTAGCTAAATTAATGAGTGGACATATCAAAATAGAATTACATTGAAGCTATCCTCAAACTATTACCCAAATGTTAATGGTTTGACTAAATCTACAAAAAATAATTTGTTAAATTCCTTTAAGAAAATAATAGAAAAGAACCCATGCAGTTGGCATGTGTTACTCAAACATGCTTTATGGGTTGATCAAACAAAATGCAAATAGAGTCTCAAGAGTTCACCTTTTAGGTTAGTTTATTGTGTGGAGCCAATATTTCTAATGAAACTCAAGAAACCCACATATTATTTCATTCATGAATATATGGAAGCAAATGAAACAAGTTAGTCTAGGTTATTAGACATGTTTCATTTAGAAGACACAAGAGACAAAACCTTGCATAATTTTAGCACATTTAGGTTGTTGTGAAGAGATGGTTTGATAAAAGAGTTTAGGTCAAATACTTTCATATTTAAAACTTAGTTTTATCATGGGACAAATCCCATGAGAAGAAGCGTTAGCATTATAAGTTCGGTCCTCTTTTGATTGGGCCTTTCTAAGTTTTATAGCTATTAGGATGGAATGCATTCATATTAAATTATCTTCAAGAAATGGCATCCCCTTACCAATTAATGGAAAAATTTTGAAGCATTATTTCTTAGGTTTTCAATTTAATTTAATTTTATAATTAATGGCATGAGGTTAATGTTATGTATATATTGTATATAGTTTCTTATTTTCTTAGATTTAGTTGTGTTGCTTTGTTAGTTTAGTTTTCTATTTTCTCAGATTAGTTCCTAGAGTTTTTATTTTAGTTGTTTTGTGTTTGTATTGCTTGGTTTATTTTATTATTATTTTATATTCCTTATTATATTATTTTCCACTAATTTTTTTAAGACGGTTTATTTTTTTGGAGCTATTAGTTTTCTTTGTGTACTTTTCAAGATTGATTAGAGTTGATTATCTATCATATCATGAGAATTCAATATTTCTTAAGGTTTTCCCTTGGAATTATTGTTTTGGATCTTCCCTTATTTTATTTTTTTCATGCTTTAGTCTTGTAAAAATAATATTTGATCCCAATTAGTGTTATATGTCAATTAAATTTTAAAAATGGATAGAAAATTAAGGCAACAATTTGTTAAAGCATTGTGTCCTTACACTCCCATGAGATAGGAAATTCAAATTTTGATGAATTTATGAGAATCATTTAGATTTTAGAAGTTATAAGGTGAGAAATCATCCTTGAATAGTTACATAAAATTCTAAAATTCCAACACATTTTCATAATTTTGAAGGCCTATTATTTAAAAGATAACATGTGAATTTTTAAAAACATTTCATTTCTTGTTGAAGCTATCAAATTGCACCTAATTTCACATCTAAATCCAAATATAAATACTAAATTAATTTAAATTTATATTTATAATCATTAATTTTATTATTCTATCATTATACCTTAGCTTTATCCCCAACCCTCAACAGACTGAACAATGAAATATTTTCAAAAAGAAGAAATTAAAAGGAAATTGAATAAAATGCAAAATCAAATTTCTTCCTTGAAAGGGTGATTTAGGAGATCTACAACATATTATTATTGGCATAGATGTAAATGGACTAGGCCTTTAATGGGACTAGAGGTATCTCTTTTAGGGATATAGACATGTGGTTGGTAGTAGAACAATACCCATGACATTCCGCCATAAGTCAAACATCCAAATATTTCCTTCTTAGAAGTTCTGATTATTTTAGACAAGATTAAATTTCTTTATGTGAATTCAATATCTATAAAATAATGAATCACTTTGACACACATGGATGATCTTAGGAAGATTTTAAACTTAGTATGTCACATGTTGAGGCAAACTTTAGTGCTTTAATCTAATAGGTTTTGTATAAGGCTTTATCTATATTTTTTTGTTTATTGTTCATGTTTTAAGATTTAAATTCTAGCTTATAGATGATCAAAAACATTATCCCCATAGAAATCATAATTTTTTGGGTCCAACATACCACATTATTCAAAATCTCACATGGGGACCCTCTTTAATTAAACACACTTATTTATTTCTTATATTCTTATGTGTTGAATTGGTCACAGTTATGAATGCTACACAAATTCCTTGATATATATTCCCATCTTAAGGTTCCAAAATTATGAATGTGTTTGATGCAATTTAATAAGCTTCAGTTAACTATTTATTCACAATGATTAAACAATACATGTTTAGAGTTCAAACAATAGAATATTAGCCTTTTGAATTTTTCTTGAGTGATTAAAAATTGTATTTGTCATTGGGTTATATAATTCATATCATCTCAAGAATCATAATTAAAGTGGTGCTTCATGTGTTCATTTTATTATTATTTTTATTTAGCAAAGACTTCTAAATTCAAGCTTAGAGTATTGGTGTATTTTTTCCCTTATTCCTTAAAAGGTCTTATTTTGAAATATTTATGATTCAAACCCTAAATCATAACTTTCTTAAGGATTAAATTGAAAGGGCCCAATTTTAATATTTTATTTCATTGGACAATAGACTTTATTATTTAACTATTTTAACTGGATTGTGATCTTTATTTGTTCATATCTAGTTAAAATTGTAATCTAAAATAATAAAATCATTATAACAAATCTCATTTTAGTTTTTATAGTGGTATTTTTCTAATTCAAAATGTCCTTTATTAGCTAAATATTTCTATTCATCAAGTTTATTTAGGTCTTTTGAGACTTTGTTTATGCCTAAAATTGGAATTTTGTAAAATTATTTTAGATTTTATCAACTAACTTATTAATTATTCCTTGAGTGGTTATTACCTTATATTTTATTTACAAAATTATTATAAATATCCCAAGACATTTATATTTTCCATCTATCAAAATTCTAGCATTTAGAATCCATAGGGGGCTCATTCAAAAATTGTTAAAGTCTTCCAAGCCCTAACCTTCTGAGATTGCACCATGTGGTTGCATAATGAACACCCAAGGCTCAGAGGAAAATAGTCAATAGTTCAATGTCCCATAATCTCCTAAACTTCATAATCTATCCACATGTTTATAGATCAATTTATCTAAGAAAACCACAAGTCCATAGAATCCTCAAAGCCCAAAGGCCCATTATGACACCATGTGGAATCATTATAGTAACTAAGGACTCAGGGGGTTAATTAAAAAACATAGATCTCCAATGGAAGATTAAATATAAAGGCATCATGTGGTAGTATCAACATTTTATAGATCACCCAAAAGTGCAAAGAATCATAATTATAAAATCAACTAAGTGTTGAAAGAGAAGAACCCTGAGATCATGTCACATGGCATGATCTCATTCAACTAAAGTAGATTGATTATTATAAAAATGGATAAGTGTTAAAGAATTATGAGTCTTTAGATCATTCAACATGGCATGATATATAGCACTTAGGGTTATGGAACAAAATATACTAGATAAACATGATCCATCTACATGGCATACTTATACAAATTTGGGGTCTGTAGAAGTGCATAAATGTTTTAGGTATTGAAGACTCTTCAACCTCAAACTTTCCAATATTGTGACATGTTTCATATCATGGATTCATAGATTGGGGAAGGTGATGCACAATGAAAATACTTCAAAAGACATGCCAATTTTTAATTCTTAATATTGTGATATGTGGTCACATCTCAAGAATTTAGTGATCATAGAGTAAAATGCATAGTTTAGGAGGGCAAGTACATGATCAATAATGAAGTGTTTCTAGAAAAACCTAAGCTCTAAAATGATACTACATGACATGATCATAGGAACTATAACACTAAAGACTTTTAAAAAATCATAATCAATACTAGAAGACTTTTCACAATCTTGAGATCATGCCAAGTGGCACGATCTCATGGAATCACAATCCATGAAGTATACAAAGCCAAAATTTAAACCTAAGATATCCTAACTTCCTATGATTTTGAAATAATTCACAATATAAAAAACACATAACCATGAAATTCATGTAAAATTTTATGGTTAAGCAAATAAGGAAGGGGTGTAAAATGATGGTTTCGACTTAAAGATGAGTTGTATAAAAAACATACAAGATATAAAATAACACATTAAAAAATTTGAAGCATGTTATTTGATCAACATAATATGTAGGGACCTAAGAATTTTTTACTTACATAGAATCCATTAAAGATCTTGTAATTAAGACTTTGGGAGTTGATTTTGAAAAAGAACATGATTATTAATCAGTGCAATGACAAATATTTAGATATAGACAAAATCCAAAACTGAGAGGATTGTTTATATCTCCAAGGTAAAATAAATTCAATTATTGAGGGTATCAATAAGTTCATAAAGAGGATGATATATATATATATATATACATACATATATATATACATATATATATATATATGTATATATATACATATATATATACATATATATATATACATATATATATATATATATATGTATATATATGTATATATATATATATACATACACACACACACACACACACACACACACACACACACAAATCTATCACCAACATTTAATACAAAAAGGATGAATCTATAAGAGTCTCTACTATCATTAAAATAAGTACATGGAATTAGGAGTGGACAAAACTAGAACATGAATTAATTATTCGATCATTAGGATATATATACAATAAGGTGGATTTTATTGTTCTGACCAATGATTAGGTTATGGATAAGAATTCAATGCCAGTGAGTGAAGGTAATTAGACCTTGAAATGCATTAAATGTTTTATACCCTTTCACTTAAAACTTATATAAATTATTGAAATCTCTAAGTTATGCCTTGAATAATATCTTATATTTTATTTTATTGATGTATTATCCTATGTAGTTGAATTGTGATAAGTTTTTTTCCAATTTTGGTGGTGAGACCATTTAATTTTAGCTATACATTAGGCCATTAAATGTTAGTTTTCCATCAAGGTAATTGGTCTGATTACCTTGTCTATATAAGTAACAACACTTGCCATTGTAAGGGTTAACATACTTTTATACTAAAACTCTATCAAGAATATATAGGATTATTCATACCATTCTCCTTTGTTTTATCATGATTGTCTTCCATAAGATATTTATTTGAGAGAAGTAATACTTGTCAATATGTTGTTTTAATGATAATTTTGTAAATAAATATATAATCATATTGTGTAACAACTAGTTTTATTGATTACATAATATAATTCTCTTTATTTTGAAGCTTTCATTAAGTCATTATGTGTAATAGTTATGAGCTTTTATAGTTTCTTGATTTTGTTACATATTCTAAATTATATGTTCACATTTTAATTTGAGTCTTATTCATTGAGTTATTTAAGTTTTTCAATAGATAAACTTGATTCCAAATTATATAATTACCACCAACCATGATTTCTATTCTTAGCACTAAAATATCTAATCTCAGTCAAAGAATCATCCCTTTTATACCTTACTCTTTCCCTCTCTTTTACATTTTTATGATAATATGTCATACTTAGAATATTATAATTGCCTTATCTTATGAAATTAATATAGTAAACCTATGATTTCAATAATACCACAACATTAAACAACTCTAATTCAGATAAAGAGACTAGTTGAACCTTTAGTGGTAACAATTGTTTCTCACCAAATAAATATTTTAGAAATTTCTCAGCCCTTATATCCCTAGAAAAATCCTAAAAATGAGGTGACATTCATCCCATGTTTTGTATACTCTCTTTGTCCTCTTTGTTACATATTTATTTTCTCACAAAACTTGATTTGATTATTAAACAAATGTTAATGGGGTTAATGTTATTTAATTTCTATTGTAGAAAATTATTTTCATTATGCTGATGAATGGATAGACATATAATGATTATTTTTTGTGACTCATTACTTGATTTATTATTTATAAATGAGTTTTATATATTTGGATTATTTTAATTTAATATTATTATGCTTTAGTAGCATTTTTTATTGATTATCATTAATACGATATAATTACCATTTGCATTTATGAGGTGGATGCAGGAGAAGTCCACTCTCCAGGTAGATATAGAGGGAGTGTATAATTAGGGAAGGTGATGCAGATGAATACATTATAGGTATAAAGATTAAACAAATAACCCAACACACACCACATAGTACAATAAATACATGATTTATTTAATTTTACTTGTGTTTAATTAGTTTGTGTTTGGTCATGATTGATTTGGTTTTGATTCATGTTTAGATGTTATTTAGTCTTAATTTTAGTTGTTAATATTTTTTATGATTATGATGTGTTGTCATTATAAAATGTTTTAGTTGTATACTTTATTTTAATAACTTTAATTTTAGTTGACTTCATAACCCATACAAGCATGTACCTATAAGAATTCAAATATAAAAGTATCATTAAAACATATATTTTCATGGCAAAGAAATAAATT